>WFAB01001184.1:52500-60000 GCA_018977245.1 Lethenteron camtschaticum | reverse complement strand
GTGGCTAGGAGATGTTGACTACCTCGCCTGGTGTACAGGAGGTCGTCGGTTCGATCCCGACCCTGACACCTGATTAGTTGCTGTTTGCGGTGTTGCTCCCTCTCTCTCTCTCTCCCCGTGGTAGCGTGACCCTCACACATAGACCAATAGACTCACGCAGAGACCCATAGACTCACATAGAGACCCGTAGACTCACACAGAGACCCATAGATTCACAAAGAGACCCATAGACTCACACAGAGACCCATAGACTCACACATAGACCATAGACTAACACAGAGACCCATAGACTCACACAGAGACCCATAGACTCACACAGAGACCCATAGACTCACACAGAGACCCATAGACTCACACAGAGACCCACAGACTCACACAGAGACCCATGACTCACGCAGAGACCCATAGACTCACATAGAGACCCATAGACTCACACAGAGACCCATAGACTCACACAGAGACCCATAGACATACACAGAGACTTGTAGACTCATCACACGGAGGCCCGTTGACTTACACAGAGCCGGGCGTGCAGACGTTGAAATTGACGCGCGACCCCCAAACACACACTTGCGCGCGGGGGAATGGAAGAAAAAACCTGAACCCAATCTCGCGGAGTTCAATACGCGAGTCGTACCGGGCAATGATTTTGCGCTCAGGGTTTGAGTAAAAACGTCGGCGCTGCCTCCGCTCATCGATTTGACATTATCGGCGAGCGTGCCGCCCGATTGCTCGTTTGCGTCTGTGCAAGGGCAGGGGTGGAGGGGGGGGGGTGGAGGGGGGCCGCTCTGTCACTGTGAGAGGGGGCGGCACGCAACGGAGCGTCGCGTCCGCGAGTGATGACGACCCCCACGGACTCGCACAGAGACCCGTAGACTCACGCAGAGACCCGTAGACTCGCACAGAGACCCATATACTTACAAAGAGACTTGTAGACTCACACAGAGACTCACACAGAGACCCATAGACTTACAAAGAGACTTGTAGACTCACACAGAGACTCACACAGAGACCCGTAGACTCACACAGAGACCCGTAGACTCACACAGAGACCCGTAGACTCACACAGAGACCCGTAGACTCACACAGAGACTCACACAGAGACACAGAGACCCGTAGACTCACACAGAGACTCACACAGAGACACAGAGACCCGTAGACTCGCACAGAGACTCACACAGAGACCCATAGACTCACACAGAGACCCGTAGACTCGCACAGAGACTCACACAGAGACCCATAGACTACAAAGAGACTTGTAGACTCGCACAGAGACCCGTAGACTCGCACAGAGACCCGTAGACTCACACAGAGACCCACAGACTCACACAGAGACCCATAGACTCACGCAGAGACCCGTAGACTCACGTAGACTCACACAGAGACACATAGACTCACACAGAGACACATAGACTCACGCAGAGACCCATAGACTCACACAGAGACACACAGACTCATCGTCAGGAGCGTCACAATATTTATTGACGCTTTGCGGCAGGAGGAATCCGATGGCTATGAAGCACTTCTTGGTTTTTTTCCCGCCACGGATGTCCAGTAAATGGGGGGGGGGGGGTCATAGCGTTACAACAACAACAACACACGCAATACAACAACAACACACGCAATACAACAACGACAAACAGGATTTGAGTATAAAGTATAGGAAAGGCAACTGCACGCACAATTACAACTTTGCGATGTTTTTGTGTTTCTCACAATGTACTGGGGGGGGCGGGTGCAGGCCTTCCGTCATCCAGCAGTGGATTGACCATGGCTGATGATGATGACGATGACGACTTGAGATTCAGTTGACCACGTGACTGCTGGTAACCCACCCCCACTTCCCTACTAATAACAAACAGCACTTGTCCCGACAGTCTGTGGAGGCTACACGGGGCAGGGAGGACCTTTACCTGGGTGTCTGTCTGTGTGTGTGTCTGTATTACTTTGTGTGTCTGTATGTGTGTATATTTGTGGGTGTGTCTGTATGGCTTTGTGTGTGTGTGTCTGTATGATTGTGGGTGTGTGTCTGTATGTTTGTGTGTGTGTGTCTGTGTAGCTGTGCGACAGGAATGTCCTCTGGCTCCCAGATTATTTAACATCTATTTTGACCGCGTAGTTCGTGAAGCCTTCAATAGCTGTACCGGGGAATTTCCATTTGGTACAGATATAATGGGAGGCTGATTGACGCCGGGTGCGATCAAGGGATGGCTCCCTATTGGTCAACCACGTTATGTATGCCGATGATTTGGTAATAGCTGCTCATTCAGAAGAGGAGTTGGAGACGCTGCTGCTGAGACTGGAGCGCGCCACTAAGAGGTGGGGCCTTACCATCAGCCCCACCAAAACTAAGCACCTGACTAGGTATTTTGTACCATCGGACACTCCACCCCACAACTCCCAATCGGTGATGGGGCAGTAGTGGAGAGAGTGGAGAGTTTCCCATACCTGGGCAGTGTGCTTATGACCGGCTCCGGTTTAACTCCGAATCAGTCGAGCGGCATCTTTTCATCGGTTGCGTAACGCTGTGTGGAAGCTACCTGGTCTGTCGCTCCACACTCCTCGGCCACAGTCATTCCCTCCCTTCTCTACGCTTGCAAAACGTGGACCCCCTAATGGAGCATCTTTGCCGGTTGGAAACATTTAGGCTGGCCTGCCTACGATCCATCCTGGGTTTAACCAAGCTGGATCGTGTGAGGAGCTCACAAATGCTTGAAAGATCTGGGCAAAGTCCCATCGGTGAGCTCCCCAGGCAGGCGTCTGCGTTGGCTGGGTCATGTAGCCCGCATGCCCAGCCACCGCATGCCTAAACAGCTTTTGTTCGGCCGGATCGAGGGGGCTAAACGGGCGCGGCACGGGCTAGAGAAGAGATGGAGTGATGTGGTACAGGAGGACGTGGAGCTGAGTGGACTTGCCGATGACTGGTACCAGCGGTGTCAAGATCGGTCTCAGTGGAGGAGGCTCGTGAAGGACGCTACTGGGCAGTTGGAGGCAGTCGCCCTTCAACAACAACAGAGGGCGGAGGAGCGACGCTCACAACAACGAGCGGAGCGCCGGGTGGCTAAAGCACAGCAAGTTGGTACACTAGGGGCACAGGTGGTGCATCAGCCAGTCATCTCGGTCATCTCAGTCAGTCGACCAGTGGCACCTGCTGGGTCTGCCCCGTGACCTCCTGCCAGCGGGCGTTCGACACTTCACGTGGCCTCAAGGTGCACATGGCCTGGCACAAGCGTCGTGGTGACGTCACCGCCACTTAGTGGCGAATGGCGGTTGTTATTGTGTGTGTCTGACTGTGTGTGTCTGACTGTGTATCTGTGTGTGTGTGTCTGACTGTGTATCTGTGTGTGTGTCTGTGTGTGTCTGTGTGTGTGTGTCTGACTGTGTGTGTGTGTCTGTGTGTGTCTGACTGTGTGTGTGTGTACTGTGTGTGTGTCTGTGTGTGTCTGTGTGTGTCTGTGTCTGTGTGTGTGTCTGTGTGTGTGTGTCTGTGTGTTTCCTCCCCAGGTAAGGACGTCGCTGCTGCCTCCAAACTGAATCCAGATCCGGAGGAAATTCTGGACAAATACCGCGGCCTCCAGCAACACAGCCCCTGCACCACCCTCAACCACCACCACCACCACCACCGTAATAACCACCACCACCACCGTAATAACCACAACCACCATAATAACCACAACCACCACCACCACCGTAATAACCACCACCACCATAATAACCACCACCACCACTAATAACCACCACCACCACCGTAATAACCACCACCACTAATAACCACCACCACCATAATAACCACAACCACCACCACCACCGTAATAACCACCATCACCATAATAACCACCACCACCACCGTAATAACCACCACCACCATAATAACCACCACCACCGTAATAACCACAACCACAACCAGCACCACCGTAATAACCACCACCACCGTAATAACCACCACCACCACCACTAATAACCACAACCACCACCACCACCACCATAATAACCACAGTAATCACCACCACCACCACAACGTCCACCATGACGTCCACCACTGGGCTGGGAGTGCGCGGACATTAATGATGTGTGAGTGAGTGTGTGAGTGAGTGTGTGTGTGTGAGTGTGTGAGTGAATGAGTGTGTGAGTGTGTGTGTGTGAGTGAGTGTGTGTGTGTGTNAGTGAGTGTGTGAGTNGTGAGTGTGTGANTGAGTGAGTGNAGTGTGAGTGGTGGAGTGTGGTGAGTGTGAGTNGTGTGTGACAGAGTGTGAGTGTGGTGGAGTGTGTGTGTNTGAGTGAGTGTGTNTNTGTGTGAGAGTGTGGTGAGTGNGTGAGTGTGTGGTGTNAGTGTGGTGTGGATGAGTGANTGTGAGGCTGTGTGTGTGTGTGAGTGTGTGTGTGAGTGAGTGTGTGTGTGAGTGTGTNTGTGTGAGTGTGAGTGATNTGGTGTATGTNTGTGTGTGAGCGTGTGGGTGAGTGAGTGANTGAGTGNGTGTGTGAGTGGTNTGTNNGTGTGACTGAGTGTGAGTGAGTATGTGTGANTGTNTGAGTGTGTGAGTGANTGAGTGTGTGTGTNAGAGTGTGTGTGTGTAAGATGTGAGTNTGAGTGTNTGTGTNAGTGTGTGTGAGTGTGTGTGTGTGAGTGTGTGTGAGTGAGTGTGAGNTGAGTGAGTGTGTNTGTGTGTGTNTGAGTGTNTGTGTAAGTGTGTGTGTGTGTGTGTGTGTGTGTGTGTGTGTGTGTGTGAGTGTGTNTGTTGTGTGAGAGTTGAGTNGTGTGGTGAGTGAGTGACTGTGAGTGAGTGTGTGTGTGTNAGTGTGTGAGTGAGTGAGTGTGTNAGTGAGTGTGTGAGTGAGTGAGTATGTGTGTGAGTGAGATCGCTTTGTCTTTGTGCCGCGCGCACGTGTGTGTGTGCACACGCATGTAGCTCTGGCAGCGGCGACACGCGTGTGCGCCGGGGTGGACGTTACGGACGGACGGGCGGGCGAGCGACCATGCGGCTCGCGCAGACTCACGTACAGGTGACTCAACACTACCCATAGACTCAACACTGCCCATAGACTCAACACTACCCATAGACTCAACACTGCCCATAGACTCAACACTGCCCAGACTCAACACTGTCCATAGACTCAACACTGCCCATAGACTCAACACCGCCCATAGACTCAACACCGCCCATAGACTCAACACTGCCCATAGACTCAACACTGCCCATAGACTCAACACTACCCATAGACTCAACACCGCCCATAGACTCAACACTGCCATAGACTCAACACTGCCCATAGACTCAACACTGCCCATAGACTCAACACTGCCCATAGACTCAACACTGCCCATAGACTCAACACTGTCCATAGACTCAACACCGCCCATAGACTCAACACTGCCCATAGACTCAACACTACCCATAGACTCAACACTGCCCATAGACTGAACACTGCCCATAGACTCAACACTGCCCATAGACTCAACACTGCCCATAGACTCAACACTGCCCATAGACTCAACACTGCCCATAGACTCAACACTGCCCATAGACTCAACACTGCCCATAGACTCAACACTGCCCATAGACTCAACACTGCCCATAGACTCAACACGCATAGATCACACATAGACTCAACACTGCCCATAGACTCAACACCCATAGACTCAACACTGATAACCCATAGACTCAACACTGCCCATAGACTCAACACTGCCATAGACTCAACACCGCCCATAGACTCAACACCTACCACACTACCCATAGACTCAACACTGCCCATAGACTCAACACTGCCCATAGACTCAACACTGCCCATAGACTCAACACTGTCCATAGACTCAACACCGCCCATAGACTCAACACCCCCATAGACTCAACACTGCCCATAGACTCAACACTGCCCATAGACTCAACACTGCCATAGACTCAGCACTGCCCATAGACTCAACACTGCCCATAGACTTAACACTGCCCATAGACTCAACACTGCCCATAGACTCAACACTGCCCATAGACTCAACACTGCCCATAGACTCAACACTGCCCATAGACTCAGCACTGCCCATAGACTTAACACTGCCCATAGACTCAACACTGCCCATAGACTCAACACTGCCCATAGACTCAACACTGCCCATAGACTCATCAACGTGTCTAACCGTCTGCGTCATTTCCCAGCGTCCTGAAGGTGAAGCTGCGAGCGGCGTTGAGCTACGGTGTCCCCGCTGCGTTTGCTGGCACCCCCACGGCTCACGGTGGACACTGCCAGGCCGGCCCGGCTAACGCTGCGGTCGGAGGTGAGACCATCGCACTTTGGGGGGGGAGGGGGCGGGGGAGTTTGTGTGATCTCCCCCTGTTCTACAGAGTGAGTGGAGTTTGTGTGATCTGCCCCTGTTCTACAGAGTGAGTGGAGTTTGTGTGATCTCCCCCTGTTCTACACAGTGAGTGAGTGGAGTTTGTGTGATCTCCCCATGTTCTACAGAGTGAGTGAGTGGAGTTTGTGTGATCTCCCCGTGTTCTACAGAGTGAGTGAGTGGAGTTTGTGTGATCTCCCCCTGTTCTACAGAGTGAGAGTGGAGTTTGTGTGATCTCCCCGTGTTCTACAGAGTGAGAGTGGAGTTTGTATGATCTCCCCCTGTTCTACACAGTGAGTGAGTGGAGTTTGTGTGATCTCCCCCTGTTCTACAGAGTGAGTGAGTGGAGTTTGTGTGATCTCCCCCTGTTCTACAGAGTGAGTGAGTGGAGTTTGTGTGATCTCCCCCGTTCTACAGAGTGAGTGAGTGGAGTTTGTGTGATCTCCCCCTGTTCTACAGAGTGAGTGAGTGGAGTTTGAGTGATTTCCCCTGTTCTACAGAGTGAGTGAGTGGAGTTTGTGTGATCTCCCCCTGTTCTACAGAGTGTGTGAGTGGAGTTTGTGATCTCCCCCTGTTCTACAGAGTGAGTGAGTGGAGTTTGTGTGATCTCCCCTGTTCTACAGAGTGTGTGGAGTTTGTGTGATCTCCCCCTGTTCTACAGAGTGAGTGAGTGGAGTTTGTGTGATCTCTCCCTGTTCTACAGAGTGAGTGAGTGGAGTTTGTGTGATCTCCCCCTGTTCTACAGAGTGTGTGAGTGAGTTTGTGTGATCTCCCCTTGTACTACAGAGTGATGAGTGGAGTTTTTGTGATCTCCCCTGTTCACAGAGTGTGTGGAGTTTGTGTGATTCCCCTGTTCTACAGAGTGTGTGGGTTTGTGTGATCTCCCCCTGTTCTACAGAGTGTGTGGAGTTTGTGTGATCTCCCCTGTCCTACAGAGTGTGTGGAGTTTGTGTGATCTCCCCCTGTTCTACAGAGTGTGTGGAGTTTGTGTGATCTCCCCCTGTTCTACAGAGTGTGTGGAGTTTGTGTGATCTCCCCCTGTTCTACAGAGTGTGTGGAGTTTGTGTGATCTCCCCCTGTTCTACAGAGGTGTGTGGAGTTTGTGTGATCTCCCCCTGTTCTACAGAGTGTGTGGAGTTTGTGTGATCTCCCCCTGTTCTACAGAGTGTGTG
>WFAB01001184.1:0-47500 GCA_018977245.1 Lethenteron camtschaticum | reverse complement strand
TGAGCGGTGGTGGTGAGAGTGGTGGTGAGTGTGGTGGTGAGAGCGGGTCCCTTGAATAACAGTGCGAATGATGGTGATGTTGATAGAGACACCCACCCCACCACTCACCCTCCCGACCACCCAACCACCCATCCTCCACCCACCCTCCACCCACCACCAACCACCCACCCTCCCACCCACCACCCTAACCACTCACCCACCACCCTACCACTCACCCACCACCCTAACCACTCACCCTCCCATCACCCCACCACCCACCACCACCCACCACCACCCACCACCCACCCACCACCCACCACCCACCCTCCACCCACCACCCACCACCCACCCCCCACCACCCACCACCCACCACCACCCACCCTCCTACCCACCCACCACCACCCACCACCCACCCACCACCCACCCTACCCACCCACCCACCACCCACCCACCACCACCCACCCACCACCCACCACCCACCACCCACCACCCACCACCCACCACCACCCACCACCCACCACCCACCACCACCACCCACCCCACCACCACCCACCCACCCCACCACCCACCACCCACCACACCACCCACCCACCACCACCCACCCACACACCACCCACCACCCCACCCACCACCACCACTACCACCCACCACCCACTACCACCCACCACCCACTACCACCACCCACCACCCACCCACCACACCACCCACCACCACCCACCCACCACCCCACACCACCACCACCACCACCCACCACCACCCACCACCCACCACCACCCACCACCCACCCTCCTACCCACCCACCACCCACCACCACCCACCACCCACCACCACCACCACCCACCCTCCTACCCACCACCCACCACCACCACCACCACCCACCACCCACCACCACCACCACCCACCACCCTACCCACCCACCCACACCACCCACCACCACCCACCACCCACCCTCCTACCCACCACCACCACCACCCACCACCACCACCCACCACCACCCCACCACCACCACCCACCCTCCTACCCACCCACCACCACCACCCACCACCACCCACCACCCACCCTCCTACCCACCCACCCACACCCACCCACCACCCACCCACCACCACCACCACCCACCCTCCTACCCACCCACCACCACCCACCACCACCCACCACCCACCCTCCTACCCACCCACCCCACCACCCACCACCACCCACCCACCACCACCCACCACCCACCTCCTACCCACCCACCCACCACCACCCACCACCACCCACCACCCACCACCCACCACCCACCCTCCTACCCACCCACCCACCACCACCCACCACCACCCCTCCTACCCACCCACCCACCACCCACCCACCACCCACCCACGTGCCCCGCCAGCCTACAAGCTCCTGACGGTGGAGGATGAGAAGACTCTGCTGCTCCACGGCGTCCTCCGCTCCTTCGCTGCCGGCCTGGTGGACGGCGTCGTAGCCGGGACGGCTGGCGGCGTGGTGACGGTGGTGACGGTGGCGGTGGTGGCGGCGGTGGCGGTGGTGGTGGTGGTGACGCCACGTGCCGCTTCCGTGCGCAAGTGGAGGCGGCGCTGGAGCGGAGCGTCGTGGAGAAGATCTTCGCTGGGCGTTCAACCCCAACGATGACGCCGACGTACACCGAGACGGTGAGTGGTTAGCGGTTAGTGGTTAGTGGTAGCGGTTAGTGGTTAGCGGTTAGCGGTTAGCGGGGAGAGAGCGGTTAGCAGGGAGCGTTAACGGGGAGTGAGCGGTTAGCAGTTAGTGGTTAGCGGTTAGCGGTTAGCGGTTAGTGGTTAGCGGTTAGTGGTTAGTGGTTAACGGTGAGCGGTTAGCGGTTAGCGGTTAGTGGTTAGTGGTTAGCGGTTAGCGGTTAACGGTGAGCGGTTAGCGGTTAGTGGTTAGCGGTTAGCGATTAGCGGGGAGAGAGCGGTTAGCAGGGAGCCGTTAACGGGGAGTGAGCGGTTAGCAGTTAGTGGTTAGCGGTTAGCGGTTAGCGGTTAGCGGTTAGTGGTTAACGGTGAGCGGTTAGCGGTTAGCGGTTAGCGGTTAGCGGTTAGTGGTTAGCGGTTAGCGGTTAACGGTGAGCGGTTAGCGGTTAGTGGTTAGCGGTTAGCGGTTAGCGGGAGAGAGCGGTTAGCAGGGAGCCGTTAACGGGGAGTGAGCGGTTAGCAGTTAGTGGTTAGCGGTTAGCGGTTAGCGGTTAGTGGTTAGCGGTTAGTGGTTAGTGGTTAACGGTGAGCGGTTAGCGGTTAGCGGTTAGCGGTTAGCGGGGAGAGAGCGGTTAGCAGGGAGCCGTTAACGGGGAGTGAGCGGTTAGCAGTTAGTGGTTAGCGGTTAGCGGTTAGCGGTTAGTGGTTAGCGGTTAGTGGTTAGTGGTTAACGGTGAGCGGTTAGCGGTTAGCGGTTAGTGGTTAGTGGTTAGCGGTTAGCGGTTAACGGTGAGCGGTTAGCGGTTAGTGGTTAGCGTTAGCGGTTAGCGGGGAGAGAGCGGTTAGCAGGGAGCCGTTAACGGGGAGTGAGCGGTTAGCAGTTAGTGGTTAGCGGTTAGCGGTTAGCGGTTAGCGGTTAGTGGTTAACGGTGAGCGGTTAGCGGTTAGCGGTTAGCGGTTAGCGGTTAGTGGTTAGCGGTTAGCGGTTAGCGGTGAGCGGTTAGCGGTTAGCGGTTAGTGGTTAGTGGTTAGTGGTTAGCGGTGAGCGGTTAGCGGTTAGCAGGGAGCGAGCCATGAACAGGGGAGCGGTTAGCGAGTGGCAAACAAGTGAGTGGTTAGCTGGGAGCGAGCGGTTAGCGGGGAGCGAGCGGTTCGCTGTACACGGTGGCCACCGCGTTGGCCCCTGTGGTGCGTCGTCGGGTTGTCACGAGATTGACCGGTGCGGCCTGCCGGGTTGGAACCACGAAGCCTTCGTAAAGAGGGCGGGGCGATCACGCCGCGGTTGTCATGACGACGATGACGATGACGACAATTCATATATTTGACTTGGCCGTGATGATGTGATGCTGCTGGTACGATGATGACGATGATGATGATGACGATGATGATGACGATGATGATGACAATGATAATGATGATGATGGTGACGGTGATGACGATGATAACGACGACGATGATGACGATGATGATGGTGATGATAACAATGATAACGACGACGATGACGATGATGGTGACGGTAATGATGATAATGATAACGACGATGATGATGACGATGATCATCACGACGATGTCTTACAGGTTGTTCTCCCGTCACATCCAGCATCTCGCCCTCATCGTGACCCCTGACACCCGGCCATCCAGATCCGCACGGTACCTCCACACGCCCTGAACCTGGGTTCAAGCCCTGGGCCCAGGTGTCTGTCTCTCTCTCAGGGGGTTCATAATGGATGTCACACACACACACACACTCACCCTGAACCTGGGTTCAGGCCCTGGGTCTGGGTGTGTCTGTCTCTCAGGGGTTCATAATGGATGTCACACACACACTGAACGTAGGTTCAAGCCCTGCGTCTAGGTGTCTCTGTCTGTCTCTCAGGGGTTCATAATGGATGTCACACACACACACGCCCGCCTGAACCTGGGTTCAAGTCCTGGGTCTGGGTGTCTCTCTCTCAGGGGGTTCATAATGGATGTGTCACACACAGACACGCCCTGAACCTGGGTTCAAGCCCTGGGCCCAGGTGTCTCTCTCTCTCTCAGGGGATCCATAATGGATGTCACACACACACACAGAACCTGGGTTCAATCCCCGGCTCTAGCTGTCTCAGGGAATGGTTCCTAATGGCTGTGTGGGAGAAGCTTCAGCCAACACAGCTGAGAAAATCCCGAGTTGGAGAGCCCTGGGTCTGGGCGTCTCCTCCATCTCCCCGCCCCCGCCTCTCTCTCTCTCTCTGTCCCGGGCGGTCCTGATTGCCCTGCCTCAGAGGTCGCAAACGGGTTTTGATTCCTTACCCGTACCCGGCCGCACCAGGGTCGCAAACGGGTAGCCGTACCGGCCGTACCCGTACCCTACCCGTACCCGGCCGTACCCGTACCCTACCCGTACCCGGCCGGGCACGGGTAGGGTACCCGGTTGCGACCTCTGCCCTACCTTGCTGTGACCTGCTGTGACCTCCAGTGACCTGCTGTGTCCTGCTGTGACCTGCTGTGACCTGCTGTGACCTGCTGTGACCTGCTGTGACCTGCTGCTGTGACCTGCTATGACCTGCTGTGACCTGTTGCAGGCTTTCTACAACGAGGCCCCCTGGTGGCAGGCACAGGAGGAGCTGCAGCTGCTGTGGGCTTACAAGGTGAGGGCGGTCGCAGGCCTCATGGCGCGCGGCGTTGGCCACGTGACCAGGGGCCGTCCATAAATGACGTCACGCACCTGGGGGGGGGGGTGGGGGGGTCAGACATTTGTGACGATGTGTGACGAGGGGGGAGGGGGCGGCGTGGTTTGACAAATGTGACGTCGCGTGAAAATGCGCAACTTTAAATGAATACGGACAACACGTTCTGCTTAATTAAGTTGACTTTTTAATAAATGTTTCGATTTAAAGCTTTCGTGACTGCAGGGATTCATATCCTTGGTTCTTTCGGTAAAGTCACGTAGAAGGGAAATAATCTACAACTGCTAACAATAAAACTGGAATTTGATTTGTTTTATATATTTTTATTATTTTATTATTTCCCTTTGTAATAAATGTTTTCTCCTACAACATCAGAGTGCAGCGCCGCATTAAATACGCACTACAATGACAATAGTTTAAAGCGATTTGAAGCATGTTTTAGGTTTTTTTGGGTGGGGGCGGGGGCAGAGCTTTGTGACGTCATATTTGAGGGGGGGGGGTGTCTGAGTTTTTGTGATGCCGTGTGACGAAGGGAGGGGGAGTCAAAAATTGTCCAAAATCGCGTGCTCCCTGGGGATGCGAGAGACGTGGCCAGAAGGTTTTTTTTTGGGAAGTTGTAAATCATCGAAAACACAAATCAGGCACAGGGCAACGCTTCGTGTGGGTCTGGATCGAACCCACGACCTCCTGCACCCAGGCGAGGTAGTTAACATCTCCTAGCCACCGTGATGATGATGATGAGAGAGAGACACGCAAACTACAATTACACAGCAGCAGGCGTCAGGGTCGGGATCGAACCCACGACCTCCTGTAGACCAGGCGAGGTAGTCAACATCTCCTAGCCATCACGGCTACCTAAGGGAGGGGGACGCAATCTTTTTCGTCTTCTCACTCCACCCACCCCCCAGACCCCGAGTGACAAAGCTCGCTGCATCCTGCGCGTGTGCCGCACGGTCGTGAACCTGCTGAGCTTGGCGACGGAGCGAGGGTCGGGGCCTGGCGCCGATGACCTCATCCCCGTCATGGTCTACGTCATAGTGCAGGTCAGCCCCGGGGTCAGGTCACCCGCTCGCTCGACCGGGTCAAGGTCGGGGTGGGGGTCAAGGTCGCGGTGACCCTACGGACGCGAGTCGCGACTCTGTTGATGCCTCGGGTACGGTTTCCGTGACCTCTTGTCGGGGTGGGGGTCAAGGTCGCGATGACGCTGCTACAGGCACGCGTCGCTTGTGCCTGTTGGTGTCCGATTTCCGTGACCTCGAATGAGTCGAGTTGAGTCGTGAATCTTGCATACTCTGTTGCACCACGCTCGCACACACACACACACGCGCACGCACGCACACACGCGCACGCACACGCACCCACACCCACCCACACGCACCCACACCACCCACACCCACCCACCCACCCACACCTACGCACACGCATGTGCACACGTGCACGCACACACACACGCACACACACACACCACGTACACACACACGTACACACGTACACACACGCACACACACGCACACGTACACACACACACCGACACACACACACGTGTACACACACACACACGTACACACACGTACACACACACGTACACACCCACACACGTACACACACTCACACGCGCTCACACTCACACGTACACACACATGTCCACACACTCGCACACACGCGCACACACACACATGTACACACACACGTACACACACACACACACATGTACACACACACGTACACACACACGTACACACGTACACACACACGCACGTACACACACACACGTACACACACTCACGTACACACACACACGTACACACACACACGTACACACACACACGTACACACACACGTGTGAACACACACACGCACACACACACACACACGNACACACACGTACACACACACACGTACACACACACACGTACACACACACACGCGCTCACACTCACACGTACACACACACACGTACACACACACTCACACGTACACACACACGTACACACACACGCGCACACACACGCACACGCAGGCGAACCCGCGGGCGCTGCTGTCGACGGTGCAGTACGTGAGCAACCTGCACGCAGCCTCCATGGCGGGGCACGACGCGTACTGCTGGCTGCAGTTCTGCTCCGCCATCGAGTTCATCAAGACCATCAGCGAGTGACGCCCCTGGGTGGGTGGGGGGGGAGGTGGAGGGTGGGTAGGTAGGAGGGTGGGTGGGTGGATTGGTGGGTAGGAGGGTGGGTGGGTAAGAGGGTGGGTGGATTGGTGGGTCGCTGGGAGAGGGTGGAGGGTGGGTAGGTAGGAGGGTGGGTGGGTGGATTGGTGGGTCGGAGGTGGGTGGGTGGGTGGGTAAGAGGGTGGGTGGGTGGACTGGTGGGTCGGAGGTGGGTGGGTGGGTGGGTAAGAGGGTGGGTGGATGGTTAGGAGGGTAGGTGGGTCGCTGGGAGGGTGGAGGGTGGGTGGGTGGACTGGTGGGTAGGAGGGTGGGTAGGAGGGTGGGTGGGTGGGTGGGTCAGTAGGAGAGTGGGTGGGTGGATTGGTGGATTTGTGGGTAGGAGGGTGGGTGGTAGGTGGGTGGGTAGTAGGGTCGGTGGGTAGGAGAGTGGGTGGGTGGATTTGTGGGCAGGAGGGTGGGTAGGTGAGTGGGTGGATTGTTGGGTAGGAGGGTGGGTAGGAGGGTGGGTGTGTAAGAGGGTGGCTGGGTGGGTGGGTAGGAGAGTGGGTGGGTGGGTAGGTGAGTGGGTGGATTGTTGGGTAGGAGGGTGGGTAGGATGGTGGGTGTGTAAGAGGGTGGGTGGGTAGGAGAGTGGGTGGGTGGGTAGGAGAGTGGGTGGGTAGGGGAGTGGGTGGATTGTTGGGTAGGAGGGTGGGTAGGAGGGTGGGTGTGTAAGAGGGTGGCTGGGTGGGTGGGTAGGAGAGTGGGTGGGTGGGTAGGAGAGTGGGTGGGTGGGTAGGAGAGTGGGTGGGTGGGTAGGAGAGTGGGTAGGTGGGTAGGAGAGTGGGTGGGTGGGTAGGAGAGTGGGTGGGTGGGGAGGAGAGTGGGTGGGTGGGTAGGAGAGTGGGTGGGTGGGTAGGAAAGTGGGTGGGTGGGTGTGTAAAGCCACTCCCACTGCCTCCCATATGTTTACAGCGGCGGACTGACCCCCGCGGTCACGTGAGCAGGCCGGGGGGGGGACGCGGCTGGACTTGCGGATCCGGGAGGTCGACCGGTTCGACCTCCTCCTTCTCCCGGCGGGGCGGGCGACGGCCGAAACGCCGGACTTCAAATCACCGCTTCCTGCCGATGTCGACGCAGTGACCAGCGACTTGGACAACCGCGTCAGCAGGAGCCAGCGGAGTCGTCGTGCGAACGTCGTCGTGCGAACGTCGTCGTGCGAACGTCGTCGTGCGAACGTCGTCGCGAACGTCGTCGTCGTCGTCGTCGTCGTCGTCGTCGTCGTCGTGATTTTGTGGGGGGGGGGGGGGGTGGGGGGCATTGCGTCATCACAAGTTGCACTACGCTCTCCGTTGTGGATGACCTACGGTCGCGCGTCACTACTACTGCCGGACAGGTTTCAATCGTCCACCTGTGCGTCGGCTATCATCATCCGCGTCTAACTGCTCCCTGCCACCGTGGTACGTGCGGCAGATGTTGCTGAAGGGTGGGCCGCGTGGGCAGCCTCGTGGAAGACCAAACCCCTCGCAAGATCCTTGCGTTTGAATCTCCGCGGAAGCTGCTCCCGGTAACTCGCTCTAACCGCCGTTCCCGCTCACGGCCACCAACCCCGGCGACGATGAATTCATCCGACGAGTGAGCTCGGCGCGATGCGCGCAGTTAATGTCGCCCGCTGGGGAGACAAAGATGGCCGGGGACGTGGTGCTGGTGGGGGGGGGGTGCTCCCCCCTCCAAGTTTGTCTTCGTGACTGTGATCTGCGCGAATCGGAACAGCGGCAGAAAATTTCGATTGAAAGCTTTCGTAACTGCAGGGATTCATCCTCTTGGTTTTTTCGGTGAAGTCACGTAGAATGTAAATAATAAAATAACTAAACTTAATGAAATACAATTCTCACGACGTTTCGGCCACAACGCAAGCAGCCGTCCTCAGGTGAAGAACAGGGCTGTCGGAAAGACAGCGTCTGAATGAACACCACCAAGCTTGGCATCGTATATTTAAGCTGGGTTAGAGGAGGAAAGGGCGCCTTGACAAAGGAGTTTACATATCAACAGAGGGATTTAGCATATTATGGAAAATACAGATATGGGATTAGTCACTAGTTGTGGAATGTGTAGGTGGTGGTGAGGGGTCTCAAAGTCATATTATGTTCGTGTATTATGTAGGATTAGCAGCAACAAAGGGAGGAAGTAGGATTAGCTTTCACGTAGTTAGAAATAAAATCAAGCAAATTGCGACGTTTCGATCGCAACACAATTGGTGGTTGTCATCAGGAATCCCTGTGTTGCGATCGAAACGTCGCAATTTGATTGATTTTATTTGTCTACCTACGTGACTTTACCGAAAGAACCAAAGAGTATGGGCACGTAAATTTCGATTTAAAGCTTTCGTGACTGCAGGGATTCATCTTCTTGGTTCTTTCGGTAAGTAACTGCAGCTACATACTATTAACATTCTTTCCCTTTGTTAATGCTACCCCTATCCCCTCCCTTTGATGCTGCTAATCCTGCATAATGCACGGGCATAACTTTGAAACCCCCGCCCACCTCCTACGCATTTCACAAGTAGTGACTAATCCCATATCTGCATTTCCCATAAATATGCTCAATTAATATTCTTAGGTTTGTTTTTTTTTCCGGTAAAGTCACGTAGGTAAAACATCAAAATTAATAAAAATAAAATAAAGATCACGACGTTTCGTTTCGAAAACTAAGAATATGAATCCTTGCAGTCACGAAAGCTTCAAGTCTAGAATTAATGCTCAATTAATCTTGATATGCAAATTCTTTTGTCAAGGCGCTCTTCTCCCACCAACCCAGCTTAAATATACGCTCCAAGCTTGGTGGTGTTTCATTCTTCACCTGAGGACGGCTGCTTGCGTTGTGGCCGAAACGTCGTGAGAATTATTTTATTATGTTTTATTTTTATTATTTTATTATTTCCCTTCTACGTGGTGACTTTACCGAAAGAACCAAGAAGAAGTATGGGCACGTTTTGGTCACGTAATGACCACCCTTTGCTTGATTTGCGGCGTGCCAACCACAACGGATTGAACGCAACGGGGCGTGGGGGTGTGGCACGGTTATTATTGTCGTCATCATTACGTTTTTTAAAATGAATATGTATAGAGGAAAAGTGTACGGCAGGTGAAAGTTTTTCGTGCAATGATCTGAGCGTTTTGGGAAATTGTCCGACGTTTCGGGCAATCGCCCGAGGCCAGAGAGGAGGCAGTTGATGGTGGGTGGGAGGGGGTTCACCATCACCCCCCTCCCCCCCCAGCCCGGGTTACTAGAGGCGATGCAATCCATAATAAAGGTGAATTGAACATAGAACCGATTCGAAATCATCGACCCAAGGACATCGTATCTCAAGAGTGAATTTCATCTCAACGGGTTTGCGTTCAGGTTCATTCAAGGATTTGAATCTCAAGAGAGAGAGACATTCATCTCAATGGGTTGTGATCTGGTTAAATAAAGCATTTCAATCTCAAGCGAGAAAATTCATCTCAATGGGTTGTGATCTGGTTAAATAAAGCATTTCAATCTCAAGCGAGAAAAATTCATCTCAATGGGTTGTGATCTGGTTAAATAAAGCATTTCAATCTCAAGCGAGTAAAATTCATCTCAGTGGGTTGTGATCTGGTTAAATAAAGCATTTCAATCTCAAGCGAGAAAAATTCATCTCAATGGGTTGTGATCTGGTTAAATAAAGCATTTCAATCTCAAGCGAGAAAAATTCATCTCAATGGGTTGTGATCTGGTTAAATAAAGCATTTCAATCTGAAGAAAGAGAGAAATTCATCTCAATGTGTTGTGATCTGGTTAAATAAAAGACTTGAATCTCAAGCAAGGAAAATTTATCTCAATGTGTTGTGATCTGGTTAAATAAAGGACTTGAATCTCAAGCGAGAAAAATTTATCTCAATGGGTTGTGATCTGGTTAAATAAAGGACTTGAATCTCAAGCGAGAAAAATTTATCTCAATGGGTTGTGATCTGGTTAAATAAAGGACTTGAATCTCAAGCGAGAAAAATTTATCTCAATGTGTTGTGATCTGGTTAAATAAAGCATTTCAATCTGAAGAAAGAGAGAAATTCATCTCAATGGGTTGTGATCTGGTTAAATAAAGCATTTCAATCTGAAGAAAGAGAGAAATTCATCTCAATGAAGTTCTCAACCTGGTCGAACAAAGGACGTCCACTCAAAGTGGATAAGTCAATGAAATAGTTTTGTATGAATTGTATTGACTAAGCTGTTTGTATATTAATAATAAAACACACTACACACGTTTCCCTGAAAGCGCAGACTGCCTTTGTCCGTACGTAGTTCGTGTCACCGTTGAATGTATGAAGGTGGTGAAAGGTTGACATGGCACTGAACCAGTGTTCTTAGGTTTTTTCGATATAAAGTCACGTAGGTAAAAAAAAAAATTCAATCTTAAAGCTTTCGTGACTGCAGGAATTATTCTTTGGTTCTTTCGGTTAAGTCACGTCTAAAGATAAAATAATAAATTAAATAATAGCATATTACGACGTTTCGATTGCAACACAATCATCATCAGGCATAAAAGAAATGGCAACAAAAATCTAACTAGAAAACTATAGACAGACATACAAGCAGACAGACATCACAAGAACACACACAGAGAGAGGAACATATCGGCACAAAGAGAGAGATCGTCTCTGTGACGAGGCCTTAAATATAGAGAGGGGGGGCGGGGCGGAGAGAGGGAGGGGGCAGAGAAAAAATTAGCATGTCAATGAGTGGACGGCAACGCGATGTTGCTGCAAGTAAGATGACGACGCGGCACGGCACCGAAAAAAACCGAAGAATATGAATCCTTGCAGTCACGAAAGCTTCAAATCTACAACTGAACCAGTGGTTGACAAACCAATGGCCCATGGGACAAACCCGGCCGTGACTTCACTTCTCACGGCCCACGACGGACAGCCGTCACCGGTGTTACCCTCGGCTGGGAATCGAGACCTCGGTTCACGGTCTCCGCTGTTAGCGCAGCGCGCTAACCACTGCACCACCGCTCCCGTCGACCTCCCGTTGACCTCACAACGATCTCACACCATCCCCCGGCAGAGGTCGCAACGGGTACCCGATACCCGTACCCTACCGATACCCGGCTACCCGTACCCGGCTGGGTACGGGTACGGGTACCCGTTTGCGACCTGGTGCGGCCGGGTACGGGTACGGGTAGGCCGTGAGTCACTGGTGAGTAACCGTTTGTCACTCATTTCCCAACGTCTTGTCTCTTCTCACAATTCAAGTTCCTAGAATCAACCCACCCGCGCCTGCAACATGGCTTCATCCCAGAGGTCGCAATCAGGTACCCGATACCCGGGTACGGGTAGGGTACGGGTACGGCCAGGTACGGGTACGGGTACCCATTTGCGACCCTGGTGCGGCCGGGTAAGGAATCAAAACCCGTTTGCGACCTCTGTCCCCCGGGGGGAGCGAGAGCCCTTTCTGGGGTGCGAGACGCGGCCAGATTTGTTTTCGGACTCGCAAATCATCGAAGGCACAAATCTCGCACGGGCAACCGCAGAAAACACAACATACTTTGTGTCGTCAACCCAGAATGGGTGGCATTAACATTGTACTTTTGTTGTAAGGGGTGACACACAGTGACACACACACACACNGTGACACACACACGTACACACACAGTGACACACACACACAGTGACACACACACACATACACAGTNACACACACACAGTGACACACACACAGTGACACACACACACACACACACAGTGACACACAGTGACACACACACACAGTGACACACAGTGACACACAGTGACACACACACAGCGACACACACACACAGTGACACACACACACACAGTGACACACACACACCTACACACAAACACCTACCCACACACACCTACACACACAGTGACACACACACACAGTGACACACACACACACAGTGACACACACACACTACACACAAACACCTACCCACACACACCTACACACACAGTGACACACACACACAGTGACACACAGTGACACACACACAGTGACACACACACACACCTAACACAAACACCTACCCACACACACCTACACATACAGTGACACACACACGCACCGACTCAACACCATTAACACCACCATACACATCGCTCTACAGCAGTGGCTCTTAACATTTACCGGAGCCTTTGGGGCCGTCCATAAATGACGTCACGCGATTTGGACGATGTTTTACCCCCCCCCCCCNACACGGCGTCACAAAAAGTCAGACCCCCCCCCTCAAATATGACGTCACAAAGCTCTGCCCCCCCCTCTCCCCAAAAGAATAAAACATGCTTTAAATTGCTTTAAACTGTTGTCATTGTAGTGCGTATTTAATGTGGCTCTCACCCCCCCTCCCCTCGTCACATATCGTCACAAATGTCTGACCCCCCCCCACCCCCAGGTGTGTGACGTCATTTATGGACGGCCTTTATCGTATTTTTTAAAATCCTTTATATTAAGTTCACTTGCTTGCTTGCTGCTTACGACCGTGCAAATCTTTCGGTCGTTTTTTAACCCACTTCCCGTGATCCAATCGAGCTGACATTTTCCACACAGACTCGTTGTGCGTGACAATTGATTTTCGTGAAAATGTTTTTTCCTAAATTTTCCACTTTTTAGGACAAAAATATTATATTTAATTACCAATTGCTTAATGGTGCAATGCAATCATCTGACCCATAGGTGGCAGCCATCTCAAGCCAGAGGACGAGAGGACTCTAGCCGCCACGCATATAAAGGATTCATAGTGAAAAACTTTGTTTTTACGTTATACTTTTACGGGTTAATTTTTTTTTAGAACATCGCAGGTTGCTCAGCAGATGGCGATGTTGCGCGTGACTTGTCGCCACCGCGATGATTGTTTTTGAGTGCGAGGCACCACCGGGTCAAAGTATGGGGCCGTCCATAAATGACGTCACGGACTTAGGGGGCAGAAATGTGACGTCACATCAAAATGCTGCGCAACTTTTTAAATTAATGTGTCGTAACCCTCCACCACCCGACACGGCAAATCAGTAAAAAGTGTCACGTTGACAAAAGACAAATATTTCGATTTAAAGCTTTCGTGACTGCAGGGATTCATCTTCTTGGTTCTTTCGGTAAAGTCACGTAGAAGGGAAGTAATAACAGACCTGGTCTTCACCTGAGGACGGCTGCTTGCGTTGTGGCCGAAACGTCGTGAGAATTATTTATTATGTTTTATTTTATTATTTTATTACTTCCCTTCTACGTGACTTTACCGAAAGAACCAAGAAGAATAAATTAACCCGTAAAAACAAAGTTTTTCACTATAAATCCTTTATATGCGTGGCGGCTAGAGTCCTCTCGTCCTCTGGCTTGAGATGGCTGCCACCTATGGGTCAGATGATTTCATTGCACCATTAAGCAATTGGTAATTAAATATAATATTTTTGTCCTAAAAAGTGTAAAATTTAGGAAAAAAATTTCACGAACATTAATTGTCACGCACAACGAGTCTGTGTGCAAAATGTCAGCTCGATTGGATCACGGGAAGTGGGTTAAAAAACGACCGAAAGACTTGCACGGTCGTAAGCAAGCACGCAAGTGAACTTAATATAAAGGACTAGCGGTGAGTACCCGGCGTTGCCCGGGCGAAAAAGGCAGACACATGTAGTTACACACGCAAAGCCATTGATACACACACATAGAGTTAGACGCACAAATGTACTCTCACATACATACATAGACTGAACAACAACCGCCATTCGCCACTAAGTGGCGGTGACGTCACAACAACGCTTGTGCCAGGCTATGTGCACCTTGAGGCCACGTGAAGTGTCGAACACCCGCTGGCAAGAGGTCACGGGGCAAACCCAGATGGCACAGGTCGACTGACTGAGACGACTGGCTGATGCAGCACCTGTGGCCCCTACTGTGGCAACTTTCTGTGCTTTAGACACCCGGCGCTCCGTTCGTTGTTGTGAGCGTCGCTCCTCCGCCCTCCGTTGTTGTTGGAGGGTGACTGCCTCCAACTGGCCAGTAGCGTCTTTCAGGAGCCTCCTCCACAGTGGCCGATCTTGACACCGCTGGTACCAGTCATCCGCAAGTCCACTCAGCTCCACGTCCTCCTGTAGCACATAACTCCATGTCTTCTCCAGCCCGTGCCGCACCTGTCTAGCCCCCTCGATCCGGCGGAACAAAAGCTGTTTAGGCATGCGGTGGCTGGCATGCGGGCTACATGACTCAGGCAACGCAGCCTTGCCTGCCGGAGGTCACCGATGGGACTTTGTCCAGATCTTTCAAGTTGTGAGCTCCTCACACAATCCAGCCTGGTTAAAGCCAGGATGGATCGTAGGCAGGCCAGCCTAAATGTTTCTAACTGGCGAAGATGTCCATTAGGGGGGTCCAAGTTTCGCAAGCGTAGAGAAGGGAGGGAATGACCGTGGCCGAGAAGACCTGAAGCTTCGTACGGAGTGATAGACCAGGTAGCTTCCACACAGCGTTATGCAGCCAATGAAAAGATACTGCAGCTCGACTGATTCGGAGTGAGACCTCTGCTGTTAAACTGGAGCCGGTCATTAGCACACTGCCCAGAGAAACTCTCCACTGTCTGCACAACTGGCCCATCACCAATTGGGAGTTGTGGGGGTGGAGTGTCCGATGGTACAAAATAGCCAGGCAGGTGCTTAGCTTTGGTTGGGCTGATGGTAAGGCCCCACCTCTTGGTGGCAAGCTCCAGGTTCAGCAGCAGCACCTCGAACTCCTCCTCCGAGTGAGCAGCCATTAGCAGATCATCGGCATACATAACGTGGTTGAGCAATAGGGAGCCATCCCTTGACCGCACCAGGGTATCGATCAGCCTCCCATTGTATCTGTAGCAGATGGGAATTCTTCCGGTACAGTCATTGAAGGCTCGACGAACTACGTGGTCCAATGTGGGAGCCAGAGGACATCCCTGTTGCACCCCAAGGTGTAAAGGGAATTGCTCTGACTCACGGCCACGTAGTTAAGATGCGGGGCCGCTGACCATCATGAAGGTCCTTAAGGATGGTGATGAGTGGGTTCGGGACTCGGAGAGCACGAAGAGCAACCCAGACGCCAGGCCTACTGATGGTATCATAGGCTTTGAGCAGGTCAATAAAGCACACGCATGGACTAAGATGCACACATGGACCTACAGACACGCAAATAAATGAAGTTACACTGACTAACATGGAGGCATGCACACACAGCGACTAACACACACGCGCATGGACTGAGACACACAAACACATCGACTTACAGACACACACACATATGGACTCACAGACACATATGGACTCACACACACAAACACATCGACTTACAGACACACACACATATGGACTCACACACACATATGGACTCACACACACAAACACATCGACTTACAGACACACACACTTATGGACTCACACACACATAGACATGTACTTGAGATACGCACACATGGAGTTACACATATCGACGTACACACATACAGCGACACACACACATAGAGTGACACACACATTGCCGTACACACACATACACATGTCGACTGTCACACAGACATCCACTTGAGATATAGACACATGGAGTTGCACTCACATATATGGACGTACACACGTACAGCAACTCACACACACACACCGACTCGCACACAGCAATACGTGGACTAAAACACACATTGACGTAAACACACATATGTACTCACACACACACATATGGACTAAGACACACACACATGAACTTACACATACATAGACTGACACACACATAGCCCTACACACACACACACACATATGGACTAAGACACACACATGAACTTACATAGACTGACACACACATAGCCCTACACACACATACACATATTGACTGACACACATATCTACTTTAGATACACAGACATGGATTAACACACATATGGACTAACACACAGACGCATTGACTTACACACACACATATGCATAGACTTACACACACATGTGGACTAACACACACATATGGACTGACAAACACATCGACGTACACGCACATAGATCGACTGACACACACACATGGACTAACACACACACATAAACACTTTTGACGTTGTCCGTTCGAAAAAGACACCCACATGGAGTGAAAGACACGCATGGCTCTACACGCACACACATATGGACTCAAAGACACACACATGGACTCACACACACACACATCTACGGGCACAGCAATCCCGATGATGGCACAGCTATCAGTATCGCAGTACTACGTATGAGTAAATAGCGTGACGTGAGCGATGAAAACAATAGAAATGCATTGAATAAATAAGCATAAATCACAGACTGGCAGTAGACCGTGGCAACGTTATAAAAGCGCATCAAAAAAGAGGAAATTGAGCAACCCAAAAATCCAAAAAGAGTTTTGTGTACACAAACATAATTATTGTAACATGTCAACTCATAATGGTAAACAATGAACCTGAGTAGTTATCTTCACAAAAACAGAATTATTGTAACATGTCAACTCGTTTCATAATGGTAAACAATGAACCTGAGTAGTTATCTTCACAAAAACAGAATTATTGTAACATGTCAACTCGTTTCATAATGGTAAACAATGAACCTGAGTAGTTATCTTCACAAAAACAGAATTATTGTAACATGTCAACTCGTTTCATAATGGTAAACAATGAACCTGAGTAGTTATCTTCACAAAAACAGAATTATTGTAACATGTCAACTCGTTTCATAATGGTAAACAATGAACCTGAGTAGTTATCTTCACAAAAACAGAATTATTGTAACATGTCAACTCGTTTCATAATGGTAAACAATGAACCTGAGTAGTTATCTTCACAAAAACAGAATTATTGTAACATCTGTGAACTCGTTTCATAATGGTAAACAATGAAGCTGAGTTTTTATCTGCACACAAGCATTATTATTGTAATGTTTGTCAACTAATGTGTTTAACAATAATAAACAGTGGACTTGAGTTGTTAGCGTAAGAAGCAAGGAACTTTGTACTTACCATAGGCGTGTTGAGGCCTTGTGCCATGCGTAGTCCCCGTCCTCGCCCACATTGGCGAGGCGGTGGAGTTGGCACGTTGCCAGGCTAGGGGCTGGGCCGCTACCCCTCTCCAACATCCGCCGCCAGTGCAAGAATAATGCTATGTAAGCAGTAAAATATTATTATCTACGGAGTCTGTAGTATAAACTGAACGCATCGTGTTGGGGGGGGGGGCGAAGAGGACATGACACTGTGAAGAAATGTCTGCAGCGTCATGTGTGTACGTGTTGGCTGTAAAACGCGTAAAAGAAAATGTCTCCCGTGAGCTCGAGCGAACGCGCATGACTTGGCAGGGTCCGCCCGCCCCCCTACGAAATTGGCGTCACTTGGTACAGTCGATGTCGTGCAATAAGTAAATAATGAATAATAGAAACGGCATAAATGTGTTAATTAAACTACTTTAAAGTTTACGGACGGGAAAACGGAATAGCCTATACCAACCACGGGCTTAGGGCGTGCCGCCTGGCAAATTATTTCGGTGTTAAACACCACCGTCCGAGAGCCAAATCCCCGCAAGCCGAGCGCACGGAGACTTTTATATTTAAAAAGAAAGAAAGAAAAGAAGAAAAGAAAGAGAAGATTTATTTAAAAAGACAAATAGTTCACTGCTTTAGCCCACCGGTGTGTTGAAGCGTGAAACCACAACATTTTCAATCTGAGTGTACGACGTTTCGCCAGTAAGGCGAAACGGGAGGGGGGGATCTTTGTCTTTGTGTGTGCCAGAGATTGTAGGAAGACAAAGGCGGCCGGGCGTGGCTGCTGATTGACCCACCCCCTCGTGTGCCACAGTGCCGGTAGCCTTATACAGATGCTGCTGCTGCTGCTGCTGCTACTCGCTAGCAGCACTTGCCCCAACAGTCAATCACAGCATCTTGGCCCTTTCGGTAAAGTCACGTAGAAGGGAAATAATAAAATAATAAAAATAAAACATGATAAAATACAATTCTCACGACGTTTCGGCCACAACGCAAGCAGCCGTCCTCAGGTGAAGAACAGGTCTGTCTGGAAGACAGCGTCTGAATGAAACACCACCAGGCTTGGCAGCGTATATTTAAGCTGCTGGGTTGGAGGGGGAAGAGCGCCTTGACAAAAGAATTTGCAATATCAAGAGGAATTTAGCATATTCATGGGAACTGCAGATATGGGATTACTGTAGTACTACTTGTGGAATGCGTAGGTCAGCCTACACGGGGGATCTTTGTCTGCTGTGTGTGCGCGTAGTGCACCACGTGGGTTAGCAGTGGTGGGTGGGGGTTGGTGGGGGATGGGGGTGGGTGGAAGCCCCCCACCACCACCCCACCCCCCACCACCACCCACCCCCCACACTTTACCCCACCTCCGGTAAAGCCATTTACACGAAAGGGGCATCGGAGGCAGCAGGGTCACGTGATAGATTGCCGTGCGTTTCTCGACGTCGGTGCGTGTGTGTGTGTCGGTGTGTGTGTGTCGGTGTGTGTGTGTCGGTGTGTGTGTGTGTCGGTGTGTGTGTGTGTCGGTGTGTGTGTCGGTGTGTGTGTGTGTCGGTGTGTGTGTGTGTCGGTGTGTGTGTGTGTCGGTGTGTGTGTATGTCGGTGTGTGTGTCGGTGTGTGTGTGTGTTGGGGTGTGTGTCGGGGTGTGTGTCGGTGTGTGTGTCGGTGTGTGTGTCGGTGTGTGTGTGTGTCGGTGTGTGTGTGTGTCGGTGTGTGTGTGTGTCGGTGTGTGTGTCGGTGTGTGTGTCGGTGTGTGTGTGTGTCGGTGTGTGTGTGTCGGTGTGTGTGTGTGTGTGTATGTCGGCGTGTGTGTGTGTATGTATGTCGGCGTGTGTGTGTATGTATGTCGTGTGTGTGTGTATGTATATCGGTGTGTGTGTATGTATGTCGGCGTGTGTGTGTGTATGTCGGCGTGTGTGTGTATGTATGTCGGTGTGTGTGTGTGTATGTATATCGGTGTGTGTGTCTATGTATGTCGGCGTGTGTGTATGTAATTCGGTGTGTGTGTGTGTCGGTGTGTGTGTGTGTATGTCGGTGTGTGTGTGTATGTATGTCAGCGTGTGTGTTTGTATGTCAGTGTGTGTGTGTGTATGTCGGCGTGTGTGTATGTATGTCGGTGTGTGTGTGTATGTATGTCGGTGTGTGTGTATGTATGTCGGTGTGTGTGTATGTATGTCGGCGTGTGTGTGTATGTATGTCGGTGTGTGTGTATGTATGTCGGTGTCTGTGTGTATGTATGTCGGCGTGTGAGTGTATGTATGTCGGTGTGTGTGTGTATGTATGTCGGTGTGTGTGTGTATGTATGTCGGCGTGTGAGTGTATGTATGTCGGTGTGTGTGTATGTATGTCGGTGTGTGTGTGTATGTATGTCGGCGTGTGTCTGTATGTATGTCGGTGTGTATGTGTATGTCGATGTCTGTGTGTATGTATGTCGGCATGTGTGTGTATGTATATCGGTGTGTGTGTGTATGTCGGTGTGTGTGTGTGTATGTATATCGGTGTGTGTGTGTATGTATGTCGGCGTGTGTGTGTATGTCGGCGTGTGTGTGTATGCATTTCGGTGTGTGTTTGTATGTATATCGGTGTGTGTGCATGTATGTCGGCGTGTGTGTGTGTATGTCGGCGTGTGTGTGTGTATGTCGGCGTGTGTGTGTGTGTATGTCGGTGTCTGTGTGTATGTATGTTAGTGTCTGTGTGTGTGTGTATGTCGTTGTGTGTGTCTATGTATGTCGGTGTGTGTATGTCTGTCTGTCGGTGTGTGTGTGTGTATGTCGTGTGTGTGTGTATGTATGTCGTGTGTGTGTGTGTCTGTCGGTGTCTGTGTGTATGTATGTCGGTGTCTGTGTGTGTGTCTGTCGGTGTGTGTGTGTATGTATGTCGGTGTGTGTGTATGTATGTCGGTGTGTGTGTGTATGTATGTCGGCGTGTGTGTGTATGTATGTCGGTGTCTGTGTGTGTATGTATGTCGGTGTGTGTGTGTATGTATGTCGGTGTGTGTGTGTATGTCGGCGTGTGTGTGTATGTATGTCGGTGTGTGTGTGTATGTATGTCGGCGTGTGTGTGTATGTATGTCGTGTGTGTGTATGTCTGTCGGTGTCTGTGTGTATGTATGTTGGTGTCTGTGTGTGTGTATGTCGGTGTGTGTGTGTATGTGTGTCGGTGTGTGTGTGTATGTATGTCAGTGTGTGTGCATGTATGTTGGTGTGTGTGTGTATGTCGGTGTGTGTATGTATGTCAGTGTGTGTGTGTATGTATGTCAGCGTGTGTGTGTATGTATGTCGGTGTGTGTGTGTATGTCGGTGTGTGTGTGTGTATGTCGGTGTGTGTGTGTATGTCGGTGTGTGTGTGTATGTCGGTGTGTGTGTGTATGTCGGTGTGTGTGTGTATGTATGTCGGTGTGTGTGTGTACGTATGTCGGCGTGTGTGTGTATGTATGTTAGTGTCTGTGTGTGTGTGTATGTCGGTGTGTGTGTGTATGTATGTCGGTGTGTGTGTGTGTGTATGTCGGTGTGTGTATGTATGTCGGTGTCTGTGTGTGTGTATGTATGTCGGGGTGTGTGTGTCTGTCTGTCGGTGTGTGTGTATGCATTTTGGTGTGTGTATGTATGTTGGTGTCTGTGTGTATGTAATTCGGTGTGTGTGTATGTATGTTGGTGTCTGTGTGTATGTAGTTCGGTGTGTGTGTGGGGAGCGGTAGTGCAGCGGTTAGCGCTTCGCTGCGTTACGAACCTGGCGACCCGGGTTCGATTCCCGCTCACGGCCAACACCAGTGACGATTATCTGAACCGGTCCTGGGCCTCCCATAGGTCGACTCAGCCTCAATGGCTACCTGGCGAACGGGAGCGTAAACATCGCATCAGGTACTGGGGAGACAAAGGCGGCCGGGCGTGGTGCTGGCCACCCGCCCCCTCGTGTGCTCGCTAACAGCACTTTGCCCAACACTCTGTTACAGGCTACACGGAGGATCTTTGTCTTTGTGTAGTGTGAATTATTTTGTGTGAATGCGAACGTCGCCATCATCACCACCATCACCTTCATCATCATCACCAGTTCACCACCATCATCACCATCATCACCACCATCATCATCACCACCATCATCATCACCACCATCATCATCACCACCATCAGCATCAAACCATCATCATCATCACCACCATCATCACTACCATCAGCATCACCACCACCATCACCAGTTCACCACCATCATCATCACCACCATCAGCATCACCACCACCACCATCATCACCACCATCATCATCACCACCATCACCTCCATCATCATCACCAGTTCACCACCATCATCACCATCATCACCACCATCATCATCACCACCATCATCATCATTATCACCACCATCAGCATCACCATCATCATCATCACCACCATCATCACTACCATCAGCATCACCACCACCATCACCAGTTCACCACCATCATCATCACCACCATCAGCATCACCACCACCACCATCATCACACTCATCACCAATTCCACCACCATCACCGCGACTGTTACCACCACCATCATCATCATCACCACCACCACCATCATCATCATCACCACCACCACCATCATCACGAATATCACCACTCCCACTAACACCGTTACCACAATCACCACCACCACTGGTACCATCACAGGAACCATCACCACCATCAAACCCATCACCGATCAACACCAAAGACAAAGATCCCCGTATAGCCTTAACAGGCTGCTGGGACAAGTGCGTCAGCGACCAACACCTATGAAGGCCGGCACAGCACACGAGGGGGTGGGTGGCCAGCACCACGCCCGGTCGCCTTTGTCTCCCTAGTAGCGATGTTTACACACCGCATCAGGTACTCATTTGAGGTTGAGTCGACCTAGGGGAGGCCCAGGACCGTGCCAGATAATCGTCACTGGTGTTGGCCGTGAGCGGGAATCGAACCCAAGTCGCCAGGTTCATAGCGCAGCGCACACACAACAACAACCGCCATTCGCCACTAAGTGGCGGTGACGTCACCACGACGCTTGTGCCAGGCCATGTGCACCTTGAGGCCACGTGAAGTGTCGAACGCCCGCTGGCAGGAGGTCACAGAGCAGACCCAGCAGGTGCCACGGGTCGGCTGACCGAGATGACCGAGACGACTGGCTGATGCACCACCTGTGCCCCCTACTGTGCAAACTTGCTGTGCTTTAGCACCCGGCGCTCCGCTCGTTGTTGTGAGCGTCGCTCCTCCGCCCTCCGTTGTTGGAGGGCGACTGCCTCCAACTGCCCAGTAGCGTCCTTCAAGAGCCTCCTCCACTGAGGCCGATCTTGACACCGCTGGTACCAGTCATCGGCAAGTCCACTCAGCTCCACGTCCTCCTGTACCACATCACTCCATCTCTTCTCCAGCCCGTGCCGCGCCCGCTTAGCCCCCTCGATCCGGCCGAACAAAAGCTGTTTGGGCATGCGGTGGCTGGGCATGCGGGCTACATGACCCAGCCAACGCAGCCTTGCCTGCCGGAGGAGCTCACTGATGGGACTTTGCCGTGATCTGGACACACGCACACACAGTGACACACACCTACACACACACCGACTCAACACCATTACCACCATCACCACCACCATACACATCGCTCTACAGCAGTGGCTCTTATCATTTACCGGAGCCTTGGGGTCGTCCATAAATGACGTCACGCGATTTTGGACGATTTTTGACCCCCCACCCCTCGTCACACGGCGTCACAAAAAGTCAGACCCCCCCCTCAAATATGACGTCACAAAGCTCTGCCCCCCCCCCCCAAAAAAAAAACATGCTTCAAATCGCTTTAAACTATTGTCATTGTAGTGCCTATTTAATGTGGCGATGCACTCTGATGTTGTAGGAGAAAACATTTATTACAAAGTCTATTTAATTAAGTAGAACGTGTTGTCTGTATTTATTTAAAGTTGCGTAGCATTTTGGTGTGACGTCACATTTCTCAAACCCCCCCCCTCGTCACACATCGTCACAAATGTCTGACCCCCGCCCCTCACCCCATAGGTGCGTGACGTCATTTATGGACGGTCCCCTTGCACTTCCCTTTGATTCTCGGTCGTTATTTTGTTTGCGCGATGTGAACGAGCACACGCGGAGAGTTTGATGAAACAAAGTNGTACTTAAATTTCGATTAAAGCTTTCGTGACTGCAGGGATTCATCTTCTTGGTTCTTTCGGTAATCACGTAGAAGGGAAATAATAAANAATAAAATAAAACAATAAAAATTCTCACGACGTTTCGGCCACAACGCAAGCAGCCGTCCTCAGGTGAAGACCAGGTCTGTCGGGAAGACAGAGTCTGAATGAACACCCAGTTGGACGTCTATTTAGGGTTGGAGGGGAAACGCCTTGACAAAATAATTTGCATATCAAGAGGAATTTACATATTTATGGAAATGCAGATATGGATTAGTACTACTTGTGAAATGCGTAGGAGGTGGGCGGGGGTTTAAAGTCATTTTGCCCGTGCNTTTGCAGGATTAGCAGCATCAAAGGGAGGGGATATGGGACAGGTATGTGATTAGACTACTTATGCCCGTGCAATTAGTGCAGGCACTTAAGCAGCCACAGGGAGGGGATATGGGTAGCATTAATAAAGGGAAGGTGTTAATAGCATGTAGCTGCAGTAACTAAACCCACCACGTAGTATTCAGTATACTAAATATACTCTACAGCATAAGCTGAGATACTAACTTAAGTTTGACTTCTTCTTGGTTCTTTCGTAAATCACAAAGGGAAATAATAAAATAAAATATTAAACATAAAATAAAATTCTCACGACGTTTCGGCCACAACGCAAGCAGCCGTCCTCAGGTGAAGGACAGGGCTACATTAGACGGTCTTTGACAGCCCTGTTCTTCAACAGCCATAAACAACACATTCCTGCGGAGGGAGCTGGTAGGAACGTTGGGTTGCTCGGTCAATGGCCTGCAGGGTCAACGGCGGCGTGGTGTATTCCGCAAATATGCCCGACTGTGAGGGCGGGCACAAGCCGGCGTGAGTAGGTTAAACGTTGAGTTTTATAAGGGCACCACGGGGTGACCAGCCCCTCCCCACCCAGTCCCACCCTCCACCCACAGCCCCACCCAGCCCCACCCTCCTCCCCACCCAGCCCCCCCACCCTCCACCCAGCCCTCCCCACCCTCCCACCCATCCCCTCCCACCCAGCCCTCCCACCCAGCCCACCCAGCCCACCTCCCACCCAGCCCTCCCCACCCTCCACCCAGCCCTCCCCACCCTCCACCCAGCCCCTCCCACCCTCCCACCCATCCCCTCCCACCCAGCCCCTCCCCACCCAGCCCACCCAGCCCCACCCTCCCACCCAGCCCTCCACACCCTCTGAAAGACAGTGCTCCAATGAACACCGCTAAGCTTGGCAGCATATTTATAAGCTGGGTGGGAGGCAGAGGTCGCAAACGGGTTTTGATTCCTTACCCGTACCCGTACCCGGCCGCACCAGGGTCGCAAACGGGTACCCGTAACCTACCCGTACCCGGCCGGGTGCGGGTAGGGTACGAGTATCGGGTACCCGATTGCGACCTCTGGGATGAAGCCATGTTGCAGGCGCGGGTGGGTTGATTCTAGGAACTTGAATTGTGAGAAGAGACAAGACGTTGGGAAATGAGTAACAAACGGTGACTCACCAGTGACTCACGGCCTACCCGTACCCGTACCCGGCCGAACCAGGGTCGCAAACGGGTACCCGTACCCGGCCGGGTACGGTTAGCCGGGTATCGGGTAGGGTACGGGTATCGGGTACCTGGTGGGAGAGGAAGAGCGCCTTGACAAAGGAGTTTACACATCAACAGAAGAATTTAGCCTCGAATAAGCTGATGATGATTGCTTGTGTTGCATTCGAAACGTCGTGATAATTTTTATTGTTTTACATTTTTATCATTTTATTATTTCCCTTCTACGTGACTTTACCGATAGAACCAAGAATATTGAATAAACTGTGATCACGTGAGAGAATTAGCAGGATGTTAAAGTCAGACATTGGCATGTAACTGGGAGATTAGCATGACGTTAATGTGAGTTGTACTTCACGTCGCCCCGTGCGTATGTTGAGTTTTTGATGCTTCACCCTTCTTAAGGGTTAAGAACCACCGCACTCGACCATTAAAACAATCACCACAAACGTCACCACCATCATCATCATCATCACCATCATCATCATCGCTACTACCATCATCATCATCACCATCATCACCATCATCATCGCTACTACCACCATCATCATCACCACCATCATCATCATCACCACCACCACCACCATCATCATCATCATCACCATCATCATCATCACTACCATCATCACCATCACACCATCATCATCACCACCACCATCATCATCACCATCATCATCACCACCACCACCATCATCACCACCACCATCATCACCACCACCATCACCACCTTCATCACCACCATCATCACCACCACCATCATCACCACCACCATCATCATCGCCACTACCATTACCACCGCCTGTATCACCACCACCACACCGCCGCCGCCGCTAATGTCACCACCACCACCACCGCCACGGTGGATAACCCCGTGCCCTCGATTTACATTTAAATGGCCATCGATCCGGCGTGGAGACGCGCGGATATCACGTGGCGATCTGAAGCACCACCACTCCCCCTCCCTCCTCCCCCTCCCCTCCCTCCTCCCCCCCCTCCTCCCTCCTCCCCCTCCCCCTCCCTCCTCCCCCTCCCCTCCTCCTCCCCCTGCCCCCTCCTCCTCCCCCTCCCCTCTCCTCCCCCTCCCTCCTCCCTCCTCCCCTCCCCCTCCCTCCTCCCCCCTCTCCCTCCTCCCCCTCCCCCTCCTCCTCCCCCTCCCTCCTCCCCCCTCCCCCTCCCTCCTCCCTCCTCCCCCTCCCTCCTCCCTCCTCCCTCCTCCCCCTCCCCTCCCTCCTCCCCCTCCTCCTCCCCCTCCCCCTCCCCTTCCCTCCTCCCCCTCCCCCTCCCTCCTCCCCCTCCCCCTCCCTCCTCCCCCTCCTCCTCCCCCTCCCCTCCCTCCTCCCCCCTCCCTCCTCCCCCTCCCCCCTCCCCCTCCCCCTCCCTCCTCCCCTCCCCTCCCTCCTCCCCTCCCCCTCCCCCCTCCCCCCCTCCTCCCTCCCCCCCCTCCCCCTCCCCCTCCCCCCTCCCCCCCCCCTCCCCCNTCCCCCCTCCCTCCTCCCCCNTCCCTCCTCCCCCTCCCCTCCCCCTCCCTCCTCCCCCTCCCCCTCCCCCTCCCACCTCCCTCCTCCCCCCTCCCCCTACCCCCTCCCCNTCCCTCCTAGTAGTGTATGGTAGTGTATAGTGTAGTATATAGTAGTGTATAGTGTAGTGTATAGTGTATAGTGTAGTGTATAGTGTATAGTGTAGTGTATAGTGTAGTATATAGTAGTGTATAGTGTAGTGTATAGTGTAGTGTATAGTAGTGTATAGTGTAGTGTATAGTGTAGTGTATAGTAGTGTATAGTGTAGTGTATAGTGGTGTATAGTAGTGTATAGTAGTGTATAGTGTAGTATATAGTAGTGTNTAGTGTAGTGTATAGTGTAGTGTATAGTAGTGTATAGTAGTGTATAGTGTAGTATATAGTATAGTAGTGNAGTGTAGTATATAGTAGTGTATAGTAGTGTATAGTGTAGTATATAGTAGTGTATAGTAGTGTATAGTGGTATAGTAGTATAGTAGTGTATAGTGTAGTATATAGTAGTGTACATTAGTGTAGTGTATAGTGTAGTGTATAGTAGTGTATAGTATAGTGTAGTGTATAGTAGTGTATAAGTGTATAGTACTGTATAGTAGTGTATAGTAGTGTATAGTGTAGTGTATAGTAGTGTATAGTGTAGTGTATAGTAGTGTATAGTGTAAAGTAGTGTATATTGTAGTGTATAGTGTAAAGTAGTGTATATTGTAGTGTATAGTGTAGTGTATAGTGTAGTGTATAATAGTGCAGTGTATAGTGTAGTGTATAGTAGTGTAGTGTATAATAGTGTACAGTGTAGCGTTCACGGTATACCGCTCCCACACACGCACCCACACAGACACACACCCACAGAGACACACACCCACACAGACACACATACACACAGACACACACCCACACAGACACACACCCACACAGACACACATCCACACAGACACACACGCACACACGCACACAGACACACACGCACACACGCACACAGACACACACGCACACACACACACACACGCACGCACCCACACAGACACACCCCCACAGAGACACACACCCACACAGACACACACGCACACACGCACACAGACACACACGCACACAGACACACACACACACGCACGCACCCACACAGACACACACCCACACAGACACACACCCACACACAGACACACACACCCGCACAGACACACACACACAGACACACACACCCGCACAGACACACACGCACACAGACACGCACCCACACAGACACACATCCACACAGACACACACACGCACACAGACACACACGCACACAGACACCCACCCACGCACACACAGACACACACACACACAACCGACTCACACACAAACGCACACAGACACACACACACAGACACACACACGCACAACCGACTCACACACAGACGCACACGCACACAGACACAAACACACACCCACACAGACACACGCACGCACCCACCCAGACACACACCACACACACACAGACAGACACACACGCACACACAGACACCCACACGCACAACCGACTCACACACAGACGCACACGCACACAGACACAAACACACACCCACACAGACACACGCACGCACCCACACAGACACACACCCACCCACACAGACACACACCCACAGAGACCCACACGCCCCCACACAGACACACACACACAGAGACACACACACACGCACACACAGACACACACACACGCACAACCGACTCACACACAGACGCACACTCAACAACTGCCCGGGCACAGCCTTCACCATTCATTACCCCATAATTAGCCCACCAGCTCATGAGTGAATAATTAATAGCAATTAATCCTTAATTGGGGTAATTACGCAAGCGAGGGAGGACCTCAACTTGCAGCTGCGGTAAAGCCGGCTGTCCGCTTTCCATAACCTGCCCGACAGCCAAGCTTACCCAGAACCCATGGGCAGTCAGACAAGGAGTTGAGTGGATGTGTGGGGTGGGTGGGTGGTCAGCTAATTATAATCTGGTCGAAAAACACTCCTGATCTCAAACAGAGTGGAGTGAAGTCAGTCGCAGGTGGCTAGGAGATGTTGACTACCTCGCCTGGTGTACAGGAGGTCGTGGGTTCGATCCTGAATCTGACGCCTGCTGCTGTATATTTGGAGTCTGCGTGTCTCTCTCTCTCATCATCATCATCACGGTGGCTAGGAGATGTTAACTACCTCGCCTGGTGTACAGGAGGTCGTGGGTTCGATCCCGACCATGATGCCTGTTGCTGTATATTTGGAGTTTGCGTGTCTCTCTCTCATCATCATCATCACGGTGTCTAGGAGATGTTGACTACCTCACCTGGTGCACAGGAGGTCGTGAGTTCGATCCCGACCTGACGCCTGCTGCTGTATATTTGGAGTTTGCGTGTCTCTCTCTCTCTCCATATTTAGAATCGAACTCGTGTCGCCTAGAAAAAATAAAGCTTCATAGCTCATCGGATTCCTGTAGTATGAATAAATATTATGATTGTGAAGATGATGTGCCCAAGTCAGGATCATTTGGGGAATGTGTTACATTGCAGGGAGAATAGCCACAATCAATAAGTTAATGCTCTCGGCTGATGAGTGTATGTGAGTCACACATCTCTCTCTCTCGGAATATCCCGTTGGTTAAATCATACACTCACTCACTCATACTCACTCACTCATACTCACTCACTCATACACTCACTCATAGACTCACTCACTCACTCATACACCTCACTCACTCATACTCACTCACTCATACACTCACTCATACACTCTACATTAACTCTACATTCACTCACTCATACACTCACTCACTTCACTCACTCCATCACTACCATACACTCACTCATTCACTCATACACTCACTCACTCACTCACTCACTCACTCACACATNACTCACTCACTGACTCACTACCATATACCACTCATACACCACATAGATCACTCATACATTCACTCACATCACTCACCATCACTGCACTCCTACACTCACAAACTCANAAAGACAAAGATCCCCTATAACCTTAACAACTGTAGGGCAAGTGCTGTTAGCGAGCACCTATAAAGGCACGGCCACGAGGGGNTGGTGGCCGCCCGACCGCCTTTGTCTCCCAGTGGCGATATTTACACCGCACCGGTACTCATTTGAGGCTGAGTCAACCTCGGGNAGGCCCAGGACCGGTTCAGATAATCGTCACCGGTGTTGGCAGTGAGCGGGAATCGAACTAGGGTCGCCAGGTTCGTAGCGCAGCTAACCGCTGACACCCCACTAACACACACCACACAACACACACCGCACGTACGCACACACACACACACCCAACAACAACAACCCCATTTGCCACTAAGTCGCGGTGCGCACCACGACTTGTGAGGCCAAGTGCACCTTGAGCCACGTGAGTGTCGAAGCCCGCGGCAGGAGGTCGGGCAGACCCTGCCACGGTCGACTAAGATGCTACAGAGAAGACTGATGCACCACCTGTGCCCCCTACTGTGCCAACTTGCTGTGCCCACCCGGCGCTCCGCCGCATTGTTGTGAGCGTCGCTCCTCCGCCCTCCGTTTGGAGGGCGACTGCCTCCAACTGCCCAGTACTCCTTCACGAGCCTCCTCACAAGGCATCTTGACACCGCTGGTACCATCAGTCGGCAAGTCCATTCAGCTCCACGTCCTCCTGTACCACATCACTCCATCTCTTCTCGTAGCCCGTGCCGCGCCCGTTTAGCCCCTCGATCTGGCCGAACAAAAGCTGTTTCGGCATGCGGTGGCTGGCATGCGGGTTACATGACCCAGCCAACGCAGCCTCGCCTGCCGGAGGAGCTCACCGATGGGACTTTGCCCAGATCTTTCAAGGATTTGTGAGCTCACACAATCCAGCCTGGTTAAACCCAGGATGGATCATAGGCAGGCCAGCCTAAATGTTTCTAACTGGCGAAGATGCTCCATTAGGGGGTTCATGTTTCACAAGCGTAGAGAAGGGAGGGAATGACCGTGGCCGAGAAGACCTGAAGCTTCGTGCGGAGCGACAGACCAGGTAGCTTCCACACAGCATTACGCAACCGATGAAAATATATTGCCGCTCGACTGATTCGGAGTGAGACCTCCGCTGCCAAACCAGAGCCGGTCATTAGCACACTGCCCAGGTATGGGAAACTCTCCACTCTCTCCACTACTGCCCTATCACCGATTGGGAGTTGTGGGAGTAGAGTGTCCGATGGTACAAAATACCCAGGCAGGTGCTTAGTTTTGGTGGGGCTGATGGTAAGGCCCACCTCTTAGTAGCAAGCACCAGTCTCAGCAGCAGCGTCTCCAACTCCTCTTCTGAATGAGCAGCTATTACCAAATCATCGGCATACATAACGTGGTTGACCAATAGGGAGCCATCCCTTGACCGTACCCAGGCATCGATCAACCTCCCATTATATCTGTACCAAATGGAAATTCCCCGGTACAGCTATTGAAGGCTTCACGAACTAAGTGGTCAAAATAGATGTTAAATAATGTGGGAGCCAGAAGACATCCCTGTCGCACCCCAAGGTGTACAGGGAAAGGCTCTGACTCCCGGCCACGTAGTTTTACCCAGGCCCGCTCACCATCATGAAGGTCCTTAATGATCGTGAGCAGAAGGTCAGGGACTCCGAAAGCACGAAGAACAACCCAGAGCCCAAGCCTACTGATGGTATCATAGGCCTTGACCAGATCAGTAAAGCAGAGATGTAGGTCTTGTTGGAATTCCCTACACCTCTGCTGTAGCAGACGGACAGAAAATATGGCATCTGTGCAGGACCGCCCTTTCCTGAAGCCGCATTGGGGCTTCGCAAGCCTCTCCTCAGCGTGCCTAGCAAGGCGATGTTGAATAATCCTTGCCAGGACCTTTCCCGGCACACTGAGGAGTGAGATGCCCCTGTAGTTGTTACAGTCGGTACGGTCCCCCTTCTTAAAGAGGGGGACCACCAGGGCATCCTTCCAATCATGCGGAACCCGTCCAGTGGTCCAGACTGTTGTTATGATGTCATATAGGGCAGTCTGTGCACAAACGCCACAGTCCCTCAGCATTTAGCTTGGGAGATCATCTCTGCCCGGTGCCTTTCCTGGTCTCAGACTCTGGATCGCCTTCAGTACTTCCTCAACAGATGGCACCTCAGCTAGCCACTCACAGGGGGTGACTCTTCTTCCAATATTTGAGGCACCGCAGCCTCAGTAGGGTCATCCCCACTTTGCGCCACGATGTTTTCCTGGCTGAGGGATTTCCGCTCCCCCAGGACTTCACAGAAATGCTCAGCAAATCTTGGTGGGGGCATAAGTAACCACGACCACCACTCCTCACCTCCGGTTGATGGGAAGGCGATCCCAAAGTCGCCTAGGGCTTACAGCTTCCCACACCTCACCGCCACGCTCCCATGCCCCCTTCATTATTTTGTTCAGAAGAAGAGCCACACCCTGTTGTTTGGCAATCTCCTGCCCGAGTAGAGGACTATCCACCCCTCATGGTGACAGGAGCCAGAGCCGCTCCACCGGACCTCCTGAATGCCACAGAGATCCAGGTGGTACCGGTCCAGCTCCCGACAGAGGAGTGGCAGCCTCTCCTCCACGTGGCCATCCGTAGTGGCTTTTCGTTGTTTCTGGAGGAGCCCCGAGGGTGAAGATTCAATCTCCTGGCTTCGTCAGATGGGGTTTGGCCCCACAGCACTGTCCACGACAGCGTTGCCCATCCGGCACCGCGAGGAAGTAGGGGGTTGTTTTTTGCCACACACACGTACACACACACATGTACACACACACTCAGACACACACGCACGTACAAACACATACTCACATACACGTACACTTACTCACACTCACAGACACACACATGTACACACACACANGTACAAACACACTCACACAAATGTACAAACACACACAGATACGTACACTTACTCGCTCACACACGCTCACACATACTCACAGACTCACAGAAACCTACAAACACACACACACTCACAGACACGTACACACACACTGACACATACACAGGGACACTCACAGACACACACACGTTTACACCACGCTCACTCACAGACACACACGTAGACACTCACACTCACATACACAGGGACACTCACACTCACAGACACACACGTACACACTCACTCACACTCACAAACACGTAACCAAAACCATTTGGAAATAAACAAAACAGACGGACTTCGGATTGTTTACATTTCGGAAATAATTACTCAATATGTGAGCCCTCTCTCTCTCGTGGTAAACGTAATAATCACACGGAACATTCCTTGTCACGTCGTAGTAGTTGTTGTTGCTGTTGAAGCTGTTTAGCAGACGAGAGAGAGAAGAGATAGACCATATCGAGAAGCTTTGGGCTATCGCTGCGTCAAAACATTAAACTCTAAATAATGGTTCCTCGTTCCATCAATCACTTTCACTCACATCAGATAACAGACGCGCGCGCGTGTGTGGGTGTGTGAGTGTGGTGTGTGTGAGAGTGTGTGAGAGTGTGAGCGAGTGTGTGTGGGTGTGAGAGTGTGGGTGTGTGTGAGAGTGTGAGAGTGTGTGTGGGTGTGAGAGTGTGGGTGTGTGTGAGAGTGTGTGAGAGTGTGAGCGAGTGTGTGTGGGTGTGAGAGTGTGGGTGTGTGTGAGAGTGTGAGCGAGTGTGTGGGATCGTGAGCGAGTGTGTGTGTGTTGGTGTTGGAGTGTGAGTGTGTGTGTGGGAGTGTGAGTGTGTGTGTGTTAGAGTGTGAGCGTGCGAGTGTGTGTGAGTGTGTGAGAGTGTGAGCGAGTGTGTGTGTGAGTGTGAGTGCGTGTGAGTGTGTGTGGGTGTGTGAGTGTGGGTGTGTGTGAGAGTGTGAGCGAGTGTGTGTGTGAGTGTGAGCGAGTGTGTGTGGGTGTGAGAGTGTGGGTGTGTGTGAGAGTGTGAGCGAGTGTGTGGGATCGTGAGCGAGTGTGTGTGTGTTGGTGTTGGAGTGTGAGTGTGTGTGTGGGAGTGTGAGTGTGTGTGTGTTAGAGTGTGAGCGTGCGAGTGTGTGTGAGTGTGTGAGAGTGTGAGCGAGTGTGTGTGTGGGAGTGTGAGTGCGTGTGAGTGTGTGTGGGTGTGTGAGTGTGGGTGTGTGTGAGAGTGTGAGCGAGTGTGTGTGTGAGTGTGAGCGAGTGTGTGTGGGTGTGAGAGTGTGGGTGTGTGTGAGAGTGTGAGCGAGTGTGTGGGATCGTGAGCGAGTGTGTGTGTGTTGGTGTTGGAGTGTGAGTGTGTGTGTGGGAGTGTGAGTGTGTGTGTGTTAGAGTGTGAGCGTGCGAGTGTGTGTGAGTGTGTGAGAGTGTGAGCGAGTGTGTGTGTGGGAGTGTGAGTGCGTGTGAGTGTGTGTGGGTGTGTGAGTGTGGGTGTGTGTGAGAGTGTGAGCGAGTGTGCGGGAGTGTGAGCGAGTGTATGTGTGTTGGTGTTGGAGTGTGAGCGAGTGTGTGTGTGTGGGAGTGTGAGTGTGTGAGCGAGTGTGTGTGTGTGAGTGTGTGTGGGTGTGTGGGTGTGTGTGTGAGTGTGTGAGAGTGTGAGCGAGTGTGTGTGTGTTGGTGTTGGAGTGTGAGCAAGTGTGTGTGTGTGGGAGTGGGAGTGTGAGTGTGTGAGCGAGTGTGTGTGTGTGAGTGTGTGTGGGTGTGTGAGTGTGGGTGTGTGTGTGAGAGTGTGAGCGAGTATGTGTGTGGGAGTGTGGGAGTGGGAGTGTGTGAGCGAGTGTGTGCGTGAGTGTGTGTTGGAGTGTGAGTGGGTGAGTGTGTGAGAGTGTGCGTTGGAGTGTGAGCGAGTGTGTGCGTGAGTGTGTGTGTGTGTTGGAGTGTGAGTGGGTGAGTGTGTGAGTGTGTGGGTGAGTGGTTGAGTGTTGGAGTGTGAGTGTGTGAGTGAGTGTGTTCGTGTGTGTGTTGGAGTGTGAGAGTGTGTGAGTGAGTGTGTGTTGGAGTGTGAGTGTGTGAGTGAGTGTGTGTTGGAGTGTGAGTGTGATAGTGTGAGTGTTGGAGTGTGAGTGGGTGAGTGCGAGTGGGTGAGTGTGTGTACGCTAAACGGGCACGGCACGGGCTGGAGAAGAGATGGAGTGATGTGGTACAGGAGGACGTGGAGCTGAGTGGACTTGCCGATGACTGGTACCAGCGGTGTTAAGATCGGCCTCAGTGGAGGAGGCTCGTGAAGGACGCTACTGGGCAGTTGGAGGCAGTCGCCCTCCAACAACAACGGAGGGCGGAGGAGCGACGCTCACAACAACGAGCGGAGCGCCGGGTGGCTAAAGCACAGAAAGTTGGCACAGTAGGGGGCACTGGTGGTGCATCAGCCAGTCATCTCGGTCAGTCGACCCGTGGCACCCTGGGTCTGCCCCGTGACCTCCTGCCAGCGGGCTTTTGACACTTCACGTGGCCTCAAGGTGCACTTGGCCTGGCACAAGCATCGTGGTGACGTCACCGCCACTTAGTGTCGAATGGCGGTTGTTGTTGTAAGTGTGTGTGTATGTGTGTGTGCGTGTGTGTAAGTGTGTGTGTGGAGGTGTGTGGAGGTGTGTGTAAGTGGGTGTGTATGTAGGTGTGTGAGTGTGTGTAGGGGTGTATGTGTAGGTGTGTGTGTAGGTGTCTGTGTATGTCAACTCAGTCATCTCGGTCAGTCGACCCGTGGCACCTGCTGGGTCTGCCCCGTGACCTCCTGCCAGCGGGCGTTTGACACGGCTGTGAAGTGGTTAGCTCACTTCGCTACGATTTACCTTCACGGCCAAAACATCGGTGACGGATATCTGAACCGGTTATGGTCCTCCCCTAGGTCGACTCAACCTGAAGTTACCTGGTTTGGTGTGTAATGACGCAACTGCGTCACCAGTCTGTGTGGGTCTCTGTGTGAGTCTATGGGTCTCTATGAGTCTATGGGTCTCTGTGTGAGTCTATGGGTCTCTGTGTGAGTCTATGGGTCTCTGTGTTAGTCGATGAGTCTCTGCGTGAGTCTATGGGTCTCTGTGTGAGTCTATGGGTCTCTGTGTGAGTCTATGGGTTTGTGTGAGTCTATGGGTCTCTGTGAGTCTATGGGTCTCTGTGTGAGTCGATGGGTCTCTGCGTGAGTCTATAGGTCTCTGTGTGAGTCTATGGGTCTCTGCGTGAGTCTACGGGTCTCTGTGTGAGTCTATGGGTCTTTGCGTGAGTCTATGGTCTCTGTGTGAGTCTATGGGTCTGTCTGAGTCTATGGGTCTCTGCGTGAGTCTATGGGTCTCTGTGTGAGTCTATATGTCTCTGTGTGAGTATATGTGTCTCTGTGTGAGTCAATGGTCTCTGTGTGAGTCTATGGGTCTCTGTGTGAGTCTATGTGTCTCTGTGTGAGTCTATGTGTCTCTGTGTGAGTCTATGGGTCTCTGTGTGAGTCTATGGGTCTCTGTGTGAGTCTATGGGTCTCTGTGTGAGTCTATGGGTTTCTGTGTGAGTCTACGGGTTTCTGTGTGAGTCTATGGGTCTCTTCCGGACAGCGGGAGCAGCAGAGGAGAATGAGCGACCTCCCCCGCTCACCGACTTGTCAACGTCGGTGCTTCGGGGAGATTGAATCAAGCCGGTCACCTCCACATTGCCATTAAAGTCTTGGGGAAATAAAATCTTAAAAAAAAAAATTGTTTAACAAAACGAACTTTTTTGTTGTTGCAGATTTATTAAGTTTACACTGTGCGGGCAGACTTCGCAAGAGAACATTTAGGGTGGTATAAACAAAGACGACTTGGATGACGCTGCCAGCAAGTACAACTCTGTACGGCTCCTGGATCCTAGTCGTGCGAGGGCTAGGAGATGTTGACTACCTCGCCTGGTGTACAGGAGGTCGTGGGTTCGATCCCGACCCTGACGCCTGCTGCTGTATATTTGGAGTTTGCGTGTCTCTCTCTCTCATCATCATTACGGTTGCTAGGAGATGTTGACTACCTCGCCTGGTGCGCAGGAGGTCGTGGGTTCGATCCCGACCCAGACGCCTGCTGCTGTATATTTTGAGTTTGCGTGTCTCTCTCTCATCATCATCACAGTGGCTGGGAGATGTTAACTAGCTCGCCTGGTGTACAGGAGGTCGTGGGTTCGATCCCGACCCTGACGATGCCTGCTGCTGTATATTTGGAGTTTGTGTCTCTCTCTCTCATCATCATCACGGTGGCTATGAGATGTTAACTACCTCGCCTGGTGTGCAGGAGGTCGTGGGTTCGATCCCGACCCTGACGCCTGCTGCTGTATATTTGGAATTTGTGTGTCTCTCTTCTCATCATCACGGTGGCTAGGAGATGTTGACTACCTATAGAAGGGTAAAAAACAATTATCGTTGTTGAGTTTGTTGACGTTGTTTCTCCTCCTCTCTGTCTCTCTCTCGCTCCCTCTTTCTTTTTTTCGTGTTCAGGTTTTGATCTCACTTTTACTTTATCCCGTTTTGTTTGTACAACTTAGCTGGCTTCATTAGGCAAAACTGAAAGTATTCTTACATATACTATCACGAGTGGAAGAATGGATATTAACCAATGCAGTGTTGTATATTTACTGACATGTGCATCTGTTGTATAACAAAGGCCAGCCCAAACAGATCTGTCATTTTAACACGTAGCAGGCTTTCGTGACCAATGTTTTTCATAATAAAGGTTTTTGGGTTAGATCGCGCTATTTATAAATGTGTCGTAACCTCAACAACACGACACGGTCAATCAGTAAAAAAAAGTGTCACGTTGACAAAAACAAATATTTTCCTGGTTCTTTCGGCAAAGTCACGTAGAAGGGAAATAATAAAATAACAAAAATAAAACATAATAAAATACAATTCTCACGACGTTTCGGCCACAACGTAAGCAGCCGTCCTCAGGTGAAGAACAGGTCTGTTGGAAAGACAGCGTCTGAATGAAACACCACCAAGCTTGGCAGCGAATATTTAAGCTGCTAGGTTAGAGGGGGAAGAGCGCCTTGACAAAATAATTTGGATATCAAGAGGAATTTAGCATATTTATGGGAAATGCAGATATGGGATTAGTACTACTTGTGAAATGCGTAGGTAGGTGGAGGGGGGTTTCAAAGTCATATTTGCCCGTGCATTATGCAGAATGTAGGATTAGCAGCATCAAAGGGAGGGAGTAGGGTTAGCAGTAATAGAGGGAAGGCATTTTAATAGTAAGGAGCTGTAGCAGCTAAACCACCACGTAAAAAACTAAAATATAAACTACATCAGTATCATCAGTATACTAAATATACTCTCCAATAAGCTGAGCTACTAACAGTAAGTAATACATTACAATTCTACGTCGCAAAAAATATAATATGCCTCCAGCTAAAAATTTTCTCTTACATCACACGGGTCTACCCCGTACTATAGACTGCCATAGACAAACCCAACATTACATTATATACTGTATTACTATACACCACCTTAGACTATGCATTGTAATATTACACTGCATTATTCTACCCACCCAACTGTATACCACACTGCTGTATATTCACTATACAATTACGATACTATATATTACCTTAATCATTATATTAAACATTACACTTTTATACAATTTATTATTGTACAATCTGCTATACACTATACCATTGACCATCACGTGAAAGGTACTAAGAGGAAGCAACGGAATATGTCAATGGGAGAGTGGTGGTAGGAGACTTGCAGCGGAGCAAAGAATCCATTCCCTGCGGAGAATACAAGATATATAGTCAATGTCAGTGAGTGGAACGCGGTCTGAAAGTCACCGTAAACGTGAACACAATCAGTTAAGATCCGAAATGGTTTATTACGTCCTTTAATTTATTATTTTATCTTTATACGTGACTTTACCGAAAGAACCAAAGAATAATTCCTGCAGTCACGAAAGCTCCAAAATTAAGATTAATTACGTCCTTCCGATGATTGCTGAGCCAGAATCCATCTTCTCGGTTGAAATTGTCTCTGTGTTTGTATATGTGGATCGACTCATGAACGAATCTCTCATGATAGCCAGATGGCTTGCAGAGAACCTCTGTCTTGGAGAAGTCAATGTCATGTGAGCCCACTGAGTTGTAACAGTGATCTGCCACGGCCGAGGTGTTTGTCCTACCGTGTTTCAGGTCTGCTTATGTTCACGGATGCGGTCCGAGACATGTCGTTTGGTTTCTCCAATGTAACTGCGACCACAGAGGCAACTTAGTTTGTAGACGCCAGGGTACTGTATGTCTGGAACCACATTTTTTACAGACGGGACCAGATCACGGATTTTATGTATTGTGTGTGGTTCTCAGAGCTAAGATCAGCACGCAGAGCTCCCCGTCATCTGCCACCGAGCACACGGCCTCCTCCATCGCCCACTGCTCCTTGAATCTCCCTCCTCTCCGCTTGCCTCCCTCACTCTCTACCCGTCTCCGTCCCTCTCTTTGTATTATTATTATTTTATTATTATTTTTACGATCAGTGGAAACAAGAAGATGCTCGGTGTAGTCGACACTTTGCTTCGTTCATAATTTCGTAATTAAAAAAAAATAACTTTGCTTTATGTAAACCTCCACCTCGCTCTCTCTCTCGCTCACTCTCTCGGTCTCGCTCTCTCGGTCACTCATTCGCTCGCTCACTCTCTCGGTCACTCTCTCGCTCACTCTCTCTCGCTCACTCTCTCTCGCTCACTCTCTCGTCACTCTCTCGCTCACTCTCTCGGTCACTAATTCGCTCACTCTCTCTCTCGCTCACTCTCTCACTCTCTCTCTCGCTCACTCTCTCGGTCACTCATTCGCACACTCTCTCGGTCACTCATTCGCTCACTATCTCGCTCACTCTCTCGCTCGCTCACTCTCTCGGTCACTCTCTCGCTCACTCTCTCGCTCACTCTCTCGGTCACTCTCTCGCTCACTCTCTCGTTCACTAATTCGCTCACTCTCTCTCTCGCTCACTCTCTCGGTCACTCATTCGCACACTCTCTCGGTCACTCATTCGCTCACTATCTCGCTCACTCTCTCGCTCGCTCACTCTCTCGGTCACTCTCTCGCTCACTCTCTCTCTCGCTCACTCTCTCTCTCGCTCACTCTCTCGTCACTCATTCGCTCACTATCTCGCTCACTCGCTCGCTCGCTCACTCTCTCGGTCACTCTCTCGCTCACTCTCTCTCTCGCTCACTCTCTCGGTCACTCTTTCGCTCACTCTCTCGCTCACTCATTCGCTCACTCTCTCGCTCACTCTCTCTGTCACTCTCTCGCTCACTCTCTCGGTCACTCATTCGCTCACTCTCTCTCTCGCTCACTCTCTCGGTCACTCTTTCGCTCACTCTCTCGCTCACTCATTCGCTCACTCTCTCGCTCACTCTCTCTGTCACTCTCTCGCTCACTCTCTCGGTCACTCTCTCGCTCACTCTCTCTCGCTCACTCTCTCGGTCACTCTCTCGCTCACTCTCTCGGTCACTCATTCGCTCACTATCTCGCTCACTCGCTCGCTCGCTCACTCTCTCGGTCACTCTCTCGCTCACTCTCTCTCTCGCTCACTCTCTCGGTCACTCTTTCGCTCACTCTCTCGCTCACTCATTCGCTCACTCTCTCGCTCACTCTCTCTGTCACTCTCTCGCTCACTCTCTCGGTCACTCTCTCGCTCACTCTCTCTCTCGCTCACTCTCTCGGTCACTCTCTCGCTCACTCTCTCGGTCACTCATTCGCTCACTATCTCGCTCACTCGCTCGCTCGCTCACTCTCTCGGTCACTCTCTCGCTCACTCTCTCTCTCACTCTCTCGGTCACTCTCTCGCTCACTCTCTCGCTCTCTCCCCGTCTCCGTCCCTCTCCCTCCCCTCACCCCTCCGTCGTCTTCGTCTTCATGCTGCTCACTCTCGCGCTGTCGCTGTCCGCACCGCTGTCAAAGTCCATTCACGAGCAGACACGCAATTAGCAGCTCCGGCAATTAGCGAGTTAAACAAAAAAGTGGTGGGTGGGGGTGGTGGTTGTGGGGGTGGTGGTGGTGGGTGGGGGTGGTGGTTGTGGGGGTGGTGGTTGTGGGGGTGGTGGGTGGGGGTGGTGGTTGTGGGGGTGGTGGTTGTGGTGGGTGGGGGTGGTGGGTGGTGGGGGTGGTGGTGGTGGGGGTGGGTGGGGTAGTGGTGATGGGTGGGGTGGTGGTGGGTGGTGGTGGTGGGTGGGGGTGGTAGTGGGGGGGGTGGTGGGTGGGGGTGGTGGGTGGGGGTGTGTGTGCGTGGTGGTGGGTGGGGTGGTTGGAGTGGTGATGGGTGGTGGGTGGGGGTGGGTGGTGGGTGGGTGGTGGTGGGTGGGGGTGGGTGGGGGTGGGTGGTTGTGATGCATCGTTGCTCGCCGTGCTATCAACCTGGCCAGTCTCTCGTCTCATTTGCATAATTTAGGGCCGCGGAATTCACGATCTCCGAATTATAATTTTTTGGAGTAACAAAAAATGAAAAAATATTTTTACGATAAAAATATCTCATTTCCCCCCCACCCACCCATCATTCCAATGTTTACCCCCAGCTCCCCCTCTCCCTCTCTCGCTCTCGTTCAGTCACGGAGAATTGCGAGCAATCGACGTTTGGGAAATTTTTTGGGGTGGTTTCTATTCATTCATCCACCAGGAATTCCCCCCTCCCTCCCCCTCCCTCCCCCTCCCTCCCCCTCCCTCCTCCCTCCCTCCCCCTCCCTCCCCCTCCCTCCCCCCTCCCTCCTCCCTCCCCCCCCTCCCTCCCCCTCCCTCCCCCCTCCCTCCCCCCTCCCTCCTCCCTCCCTCCCCCCTCCCTCCCCCCTCCCTCCCCCTCCCTCCCCCTCCCTCCCCCCTCCCTCCCCCTCCCTCCCCCTCCCTCCCCCNTCCCTCCCCCTCCCTCCCCCTCCCTCCCCCTCCCCCCCCTCCCTCCCCNTCCCTCCCCTCCCTCCCCCTCCCTCCCCCTCCCTCCCCCTCCCTCCCCCTCCCTCCCTCCCTCCCTCCCCCTTCCCCTCCCCCTCCTCCCCCTCCCTCCCTCCCTCCCCNTCCCTCCTCCCCTCCCTCCCCCTCCTCCCCCCTCCCTCCNCCCTCCCTCCCCCCTCCCTCCCCCTCCTCCCCCTCCCTCCCCCTCCCTCCCCCTCCCTCCTCCCTCCCTCCCTCCCCCTCCCTCCCCCCTCCCTCCCCCNTCCCTCCCCCTCCCTCCCCCTCCCTCCCCCNTCCNTCCCCCCTCCCTCCCNTCCCTCCCCCCTCCCTCCCCCCTCCCTCCCCCCCTCCCTCCCCTCCTCCCTCCNCCCTCCTCCCCCNTCCCTCCCCCTCCCTCCCCCTCCCTCCTCCCTCCCCCCTCCCTTCCCCTCCCTCCTCCCTCCCTCCTCCCTCCCTCCCCCTCCCTCCCCTCCTCCCCCCTCCCTCCCCTCCCTCCCTCCCTCCCTCCCCCNTCCCTCCCCCCTCCCTCCTCCCTCCCTCCCCNTCCCTCCTCCCTCCCTCCCCCTCCCTCCTCCCTCCCTCCCCCTCCCTCCTCCCCCTCCCTCCCCCTCCTCCCTCCCCCTCCCTCCCCTCCCCCTCCCTCCCCCCTCCCTCCCCCCTCCCTCCCTCTCTCCCCCACCATTCACCCCAAGATTTTTTTTTCCGTCGATCCCGAGTCTGCGTACCCACCCCCCACCCACCCCCACCCCCCCCCTTTATTAATACAATGAATAAAACTCACCTTAAATTCAACACTCAGTAGACGTTGTCGGCAGGGCTGTCGTGACCAATATTAATAATAATAGAGGCGAGTTAGATCGCCTAACATCTAAATGTGTCATTTACACTATGAGACATCTCCTTTAGCAGTGGCAAAATATAGTAATAGGTTTTTACCCTTGCAACTGGTACAAAACTGACACCTTTATACAAGGCATCATGTTTGCAATAACCACAACACAAGCAGTCAAAATGCAAACAAAAAGAAACAACTCTGATGATGATAATGTATGCACTGCCTTGAAGTTGATTGGTCCACACCCGAGACAGCTTTTCTTAGAGCCTAGTCTCCATTGGTGTTGGACCAGATGACGCCAAAAGGCGTCAACTCAAGGATAGTGCATAAACCTACTTCTTTATTTTGACACTGGTAAAACAGATGCCTTATAGCTGTCAGTTTTTGTTTGTTCTAGTGCGTAATAAGAATGTGTCTAAAATTCTTGATTTAAAGCTTTCGTGATGCAAGGATTCATCTTCTTGGTTCTTTGGGTAAAGTCACGTAGAAGGAAAATAATAAAATAATAAAAATTAAATTAATAAATAAAATCACGACGTTTCGGCCACAACGCAAGCAGCCGTCCTCAGGTGGGTCTGTCAAAAGCTACTTTTTGACAGAGTTTTCGCAGACATGTTCTCACCTGAGGACGGCTGCTTGCGTTGTGGCCGAAAGTCGTGAGTTATTTTATTATTTTATTTTTATTTTTATTATTCCTTACGTGACTTTACCGAAAGAACCAATAATATGAATCCCTGCAGTCACGAAAGCTTTAAATCGAAATATAAAATATATTTTGTTCATATGATTGTGGTTATGGTTGTGTACTTTATGAATCGCTAATCTCTGCCATTACATGCAATGAAACAAGAAAAGGTAAAAAAAAATTAAAACAGAGCATTGTAATACAATACACTCTTAGACATTATTGTTAAAAAATAAATAAAAAGTCCATCCCATGTGTTAGTGAATTCTTTTTATATTTTAGGCAGGAAATGGCAGGAAATTCGTTTTCAAATTTTGATTTTTTTTCTGGGGGGGGTCCCCCCCCNAATGTTGACTCCATGGATACAGCCTTGATACGAGGGTTCTGTATGGCACGAGGTTTCTGTATGGCACGAGGGTTCTGTATGGGATGAGGGTTCTGTATGGGACAACACGAGGGTTCTGTATGGGAAGATGGTTTCTGTATGGGACGAGGTTTCTATATGGGACGAGGGTTCTGTATGGGACGACACGAGGGTTCTGTATGGGAAGATGGTTTCTGTATGGGATGATGGTTTCTATATGGGACGAGGGTTCTGTATGGGATGATGGTTTCTATATGGGACGAGGGTTCTGTATGGGACGACACGAGGGTTCTGTATGGGAAGATGGTTTCTGTATGGGACGAGGGTTCTGTATGGGACGACACGATTGCCCTGCGCACGATAATCTCCACGTGTCCCACCAACCCCTTTTACATCCTTCACCACACAAACTTGAACTAAACACATAGCGCGATGGCAAGATGAGGGTTCACTGTTGTTGCGTGTGGCGTTCTGTTTGTTAACAGTTTTATTATAATCATCATCATCATCATTAGCAACGTGGCGAGGATGGGAGTTTAATTGGATGTAATTTGGCCGCAGCGTTAGGAATTATCTGGTGCCAGCTGCCGCGTTTGGCTGTCGAGTGAGCGATGCGCGTGGTGTAGCCAGTATGTGCCTCCACATATCACGGCTGTCATCATCATCATAATCATCGTCACAATCATCATCACCATCATCACAATCACAGTTGTCATCATCACAGTCATCATCACAATCATCATCATCACAATCATCACATTCACAATCATTATCATCACCATCATAGTCACATCATCATCACAATCACAATCATCATCATCATCATAGTCATCATCATCACCATCATCACAATCATCATCATCATCACAATCACAGTTATCATCATCACAATCATCATCATCACCACAATCATCACCATCACAATCATAGTCATCATCATTATCACAATCACAATCATCATCATCACCACCATCATCACCACCATCATCACCATCACAGTTATCATCATCACACCATCATAATCATCGCAAAGATCATCATCACAATCATCACAATCATCACAATCACTCATCATCACATTCATCATCACAATCACAGTCATCATCACAATCATCATCATCACAATCATCATCACCATCATCACCACAATCATCACCATCACAATCATAGTCTNCATCATCACAATCATCATCACAATCATCACAATCATCATCACAATCATCATCACAATTATCACAATCATCATCATCAAGTCTGTTAGCGAGCACACAAAGACAAAGACCCCCCGTATAGCCTGCAACATACTAGAGGAGGCAAGTGCTGTTAGTGAGTAGCAGCACCGATAAATGCCGGAACAACACACGAGGCGATGGTGATGGTGGTGATGGTGGTGATGGTGGTGGTGATGGTGGTGGTGATGGTGGTGGTGATGATGATGGTGGGTGTGGTGATGGTAGTGATGGTGGTGGTAATGGTGATGGTGGTGGTGATGGTGGTGATGGTGGTGATGGTGATGGTGGTGATGGTGGTGATGGTGGTGGTGGTGATGGTGGTGATGGTGGTGATGGTGATGGTGGTGATGGTGATGATGGCGGTGGTGGTGGTGGTGGTGATGGTGGTGGTGATGGTGATAATGGTGGTGATGATGGTGGTGATGGTGGTGGTGATGGTGGTGGTGATGGTGATGGTGGTGGTGGTGGTGATTGGTGGTGGTGATGGTGGTGGTGATGGTGGTAATGGTGGTGGTGGTGGTGGTGATGGTGGTGGTGATGGTGGTGGTGGTGGTGATGGTGGTGATGGTGGTGGCGGTGGTGGTGATGGTGATGGTGGTGATGGTGGTAATGGTGGTGGTGATGGTGGTGATGGTGGTGGTGATGGTGGTAATGGTGGTGGTGGTGGTGATGGTGGTGGTGATGGTGGTGGTGATGGTGGTAATGGTGGTGGTGGTGGTGGTGGTGGTGATGGTGGTAATGGTGGTGGTGATGGTGGTNATGGTGGTGGCGGTGGTGGTGATGGTGGTGGTGATGGTGGTGGTGGTGGTGATGGTGGTGATTGGTGGTGATGGTGGTGGTGGTGATGATGGTGATGATGGTGGTGGTGGTGGTGATGGTGGTGGTGATGGTGGTAATGGTGGTGGTGGTGGTGGTGATGGTGGTGGTGGTGATTATGGTGGTGATGGTGGTGATGGTGGTGGCGGTGGGTGGGTTGGTGGGTTGCTGGGTAACCAGCAGCACCACGCCCGACCGCCTTTGTCTCCCNAGTGGCGATGTTTACACACCACACCAGGTACTCATTTCAGGCTGAGTCGACCTAGGCGAGGCCCAGGACCGGTTCAGATAATCGTCACTGGTGTTGGCCGTGAGCGGAATCACCAGGTTCATAGCGCAGCGTAGCGCTAACCACTACCCCACCGCTCCCCACACACACACACACCTACACACACCTACACACACGCACACACACACACGCACCTACACACACACACCTACACACACACACCTACACACACGCACCTACGCACACGCACCTACACACACACACCTACACACACGCACACCTACACACACGCACCTACACACACACCTACACACGCATCTACACACACGCACACCTACACACACCCCTACACACACGCACACACGACACACGCACACCTACACACACCTACACACACGCACACCTACACACACGCATACACACACACACCTACACACACACACCTACCACACGCAACTACACACACGCACACCTACACACACGCACCTACACATACACACATACACACATGCACACCTACACACACGCACCTACACACACACACCTACACACACGCATCTACACACACACACACCTACACACACGCACACACACACACCTACACACACGCACACCTACACATGCACACCTACACACACACACCTACACACACGCACCTACACACACGCACACCTACACGCACGCACCTACACACACACACCTACACACACGCACACCTACACACACCTACACACACACACCTACACACACGCACCTACACACATACACCTACACACACCTACACACGCACACCTACACATACACACACACACCTACACACACGCACACCTACACACACACCTACACACACACCTACACACACCTACACACGCACACCTACACACACGCACTTACACACACACACCTACACACACACACCTACACACACGGACCTACACACACACACTTACACACACACCTACAACGCACACCTACACACACGCACCTACACACACACCGACACGCACACACCGTACACACACACCTACACACACGTACACACACATGTACACATATACACATACCTACAAGCACACACATACACAAACACGTACACACACACACCTACACACGCACACCTACACACACACCCGACACACACACCTACACACCTACACACATACACACACACCTACACACACACCTACACACACACCCACACACCTACACACCTACACACACACACGTACACACACACCTACACACAATCGTGCACACACACACACACGTACACACACACAGACGTCTACACACACACCTATACACACATACATACACACACGTACACACACGTACATACACGTACACACACACCTACATACACACTCACACACCTACACACACACCTACACACACACANCAACAACAACCGCCATTCGCCACTAAGTGGCGGTGACGTCACCACGACGCTTGTGCCAGGCCAAGTGCACCTTGAGACCACGTGAAGTGTTGAACGCCCGCTGGCAGGAGGTCACGGGGCAGACCCAGCAGGTGCCACGGGTCGACTGACCGAGATGACCGAGACGACTGGCTGATGCACCACCTGTGCCCCCTACTGTACCAACTTGCTGTGCTTTAGCTACCCGGCGCTCCCCTCATTGTTGTGAGCGTCGCTCCTCCGCCCTCCGTTGTTGTTGTAGGGCGACTGCTCCAACTGCCCAGTAGCGTCCTTCACGAGCCTCCTCCACTGAGGCCGATCTTGACACCGCTGGTACCAGTCATCGGCAAGTCTACTCAGCTCCACGTCCTCCTGTACCACATCACTCCATCTCTTCTCTAGCCCGTGCCGTGCCCGTTTAGCCCCCTAGATCCGGCCGAACAAAAG
>WFAB01001183.1:102500-338909 GCA_018977245.1 Lethenteron camtschaticum | reverse complement strand
TTGCACCCGAAACGTCGTGATTAAATTTTATTTTATGCCTACGTGACTTTACCGAAAGAACCAAAGAGTATAACTCTCATACAGAGAATTGAAACTCAAGTACAGAGTTGTTGTTGTTATTAGTTGTTGTTCTTGCTCTCAGGCACTCCAGCCCGGCACCCGTTGATCGAAGGTGCGGAGCGTAGGCGAGATAGACCTTGTCAAATGATGAAGCCTGCAAGGAGCACGATTGGCTACGTACGGTGCAAAAGAAGTTCAACATAACACGCAGCAGTAGCAGGGTTATCCATAATAGAGGGAGTTTTTTTGTTGTTGGGTTCGATCGCTTAAATATAAATGTGTGTTTGTAAATCTCAGCAGGAATCTGGTCTAGCCCACTGGCTTTGTTATCTTTCATCTGCTTGACAGCTCTAGCCACTTCAAGCATCGTTGGTTCTCAGGCCGAATCCTCCGTGGTACTGTGTTGCGGAATCTCACTGAATATAGAAGCTTCTACAATGGCATTGCAGTTGAAGAGAGTGCTGAAGTGTTCCTGCCAGCAAGAGATGATTGCATTTTTGTCTTTGAAGATTTATGTCCATTTTTAGACTGGAGTGGTCCGAGGCCCTGTTTTGATGGTGCATGTAAGACTTTGGTTGCTTTAAAATGTTCATGTGGGTTATTGGAATCTGCAAGATATTGTATTTCTTCTGCTATGTTTCTGAACCAGTTGTTCTTTCGTTCCCCAATTTTAGTTTGTACTTCCGATTTGGCCTCATATGATTGTTTGATCTGTCTAACCTGTTTGTGTTGTTGCCAAGCGATGAATGCTTTCCGCTTCTTGTCAATGAAGCCTGTGATTTCCTGGTCGTTGTCATCAAACCAGTCACAGTTTTTCCTTTTTGTGTCGTCAATGGTGTTTGTGGAACATTAGTAATGGACCACTCTTTTAATTGTTTCCTCGTGCAGTAATGGAGTAAAGTGTGGTTTAGTGAAGGTCCTTATGTGCTGTACAGTACATCTATGCATGTGTGTACATCAGCATGCGATACTGAGTTGGGCCTGTAGGTGGCTGGCGGGGTTATTGAGCAACCTGACCTGTACACCAGTCACGTGGTTAATGGCGACTTAGTTGAGGATTGCTGTGTGACATGCGTGCTGTTGCAATTTCCGGGTAAAGGACACAACTGTTGATTTTGATAGTTATAGAGATGTTCTAGTCTTCAAGCTTGGTTTGAATGGGTAGTTTGTGATATATTCAATAGGAGGGGATTTAGCACTGTACACTGTAAAGGATGACGTACTCTAGTTAATACTGGTAATTCTCTAACCTGAAAACTTTTTTTTCTTTCAGTTCGTCCGCCACAAGAGCTGGTTCGGCACTCTGGACGTTGCGAGTTTGGATTGTCTGTGAGGGTCCTGACATGCCAGGATCCAATGTTTAGGTTGTATTTCGTTTTGTTTCGACCGCAATTATTGATGCTCCCTCTGGTCGCGGTAAGCCAGACAGGATGTTGCTAGGCAGGCTATGTTTAGGGCACATTTTCCAGCCCACTCCCCATTTGGGGTGAGCAGAGTGGATCCTTGTGGGCTGCTCAGTCACAGCTACAGCTGCCGGGATGCACTCCTGTCTAATAAGACGATCTTCTTATAGCCGCCGCCTTGGTGCTGGGTTGTGACCAGGAGCTTCTAGCTGCATTGACCTGCCCCACTCGCCACTTTCTAATCGCCCAAGGGCTTTGGGTATGTAGTGTGGTTATGCGATGGCACAGTTTCCCGGGGGAGTTTTAGTGTGTGAATAAATTTATGTGCAGTGTCTGTTGCACACCAGCTACCAGACAGGGCTTAACCAGGAACCAAGCCTGGGTCCAATGGCAAGGCAGAAAACCAAGATGATTGGAAGGCTTGTCCTGAAGCAACAGACATCCAGTGGCTCCTCCATATGCCGGTGGCCGTCTGGACTGCAGCTCATCTGCCCCATCGAGGTGGGCCTTTGACCACTTGGTATCCACCCAGGATTTTATCAGGGTTTACTCTTTTAGTCTAAGTGGCAAACCAGAGCCCGTTAGCCAGCGCGTTTCCAGGTGAGCCCAGACAGGCCTTCATGGTTACCAAAGTGGCTCAGGTGGTCGAACCACCCACGATACTTCGCCCTATCTGGCAATCCTGTACTTTATCTGTTACCACCTCCAACGACGTGGACGAGGAGTTGGTTTTTGGGAGGCACATACACAAGCACACATACAGAGGCACACACACATACACATGCACACCCCTCCAACCCACCACACTAACTTTCCAGAAGTGAAAAATGCGCAAAGCATTGCAGCATGACAGACGAGATCACTGTGGTGTGTATAGATAGGGTACTTTATTAGATGTGGTACTTCATTACAAGCGATTGATTCAAGCTGAAACAGGACGGCGTTCATCACCGGCACTTTAGCGGACCAACTCAAACCATGAACAGAGCAATTAAAACCCAACTGAACTCACCACGTCGATTCACAGCAACACACACGCACGCACGAACTTACACACGCACGTCCCGGCACACCCGACCATGACTGTAAATCACCCTCAAGGATCAAATCGGGCAGACTGGGAGGCGTTTTGAGAGAGTGAGAATCTCCGGCGTGTGGGAGTGTTTTAAGGGTTGTTTTGGGCGCTATGTCTGACGTTTCGCTGAACGTGCTGGGTGCTTTGTCAGGAACTGAATGTTACATTTTGGGTTTTTTTTTCTTTCTGAACTGAATAATATTCGATTCCTGAACATAGGTCAACTACACCCCCCCAAGAAAGGCCACACGGGAGATCCAAAGCACCTACAGGGACGCCGTTACTTTGGGACAGATTTCGACGAAAAAAGCGCCTTGTTGTAAATTTCCCCAAACTCTCTCAAAACAACCAGCGCGACTGGCCAGCCGGCAGACGGACAGGGACGGATGGAGGTCGTTGGCAGACAGCGCGCGAATCGGCACCCACTCCACCCCGGGTGCGGTTAGGCACTCAGGGGCTGTGGAATAAATTGCAGCGGGTTATGTGGATTGCCCCGTGTGGCTGTGAGTGCTACGCGCCCACGTGCCCACTCGACACCGGCGACACTCAACTCGAGCGGTGCCCCCTCCTTAGTATTTGCCCGCGTAGCCGTAGCCTCCGTAGCCTCCGTAGCCGCCATAGCCTCCGGCGACGCCGGTGTGGCAGGGAGAGGGGCACCCCTTGAACTTGGTGACCGGGCACGGCTCGCACTTCTTGGGCACGCACGGCGGGCATGGGGTGCAGCACGGCGACTTGGGGCACCGCGGGGCGCACGGCGAGACGCAGCCCTTGGCCGGGTAGGCGTAGTGGCCCTGCGCGTGCGTGTAGGTGCTCAGGTGGCCGTGGCCCAGGCCGTAGCCGCCGTAGCCGTGGTGGCCGTAGCCCAGAGCCTGGCCATAGCCGCCGTGACCGTAGCCACCGTGGCCATAGCCTCCATGGCCATAGCCTCCATGGCCATAGCCCCCGTGGCCGTAGCCACCATGGCCATAGCCGTGGCCGTAGCCTCCATGGCCATAGCCCCCGTGGCCGTAGCCTCCGTGGCCGTAGGCCCCGCGGCCGTGGCAGCTGCGGCCGCAGGCCTCGCCAGCGGCTTCCTGGTTCTCGGCGGTCATCTCCATGGTCGTGTCTGGGCAGCTGCGAGCAGTGGAGCGGGTTCGGGGGGGGAATACAAGAAAAACAATGAGGGGGTCAATTTCCGAAGGGCTCCTCCCGGCAAAGGATGGAGCGAAAGGGTGCACGCGTAATGTTTGGAACGACTCCCCCCTAGGTCGACTCAGCATTAAAGAACAAAGCGAACCGCATGCGCTAGCACCGGTAAAGACAAAATTGGTCATGCGATGGCGCTGGCCGCCACCTTAATAGGTGCTCGCTAACAACGACCGTTGCCGTGTAGGGACAGCTACCACTGGGGGGGGGTGGTGGGGTGAGGGGGTCCCCGGAGGGGGGGAAGAAATCCCCTCGGATACATTGCAGCTAGAAGTGCATTGGAAAGACAGTGTTATACATATTGTATCTCATCATTGCAATGCATGACATGAGATGTACGGCGAATTGAGTTGCAAGCTCCACTATACCTGGAAATCTATATCCGTATTGTCCGTGTCTCTGGGTATTGATGTGTATATGCTCGTGTGTGTGCCAGTGTACTATGATTGTGTGTCGTGTGAATGTGTGTGTGTTCTGTGTGTACTGTGACTATGTGTGTGTGTGTAACTGTGATTATGTGTGTTTGATGTGTGTGTAACTGTGACGAAGTGTACTCACCTGGCCATAGTGAACGGAGTTGGAGCTTGGTGGATGAGCGAGAGGGAGCTGTGACTTTGCTGAGGAGCTGACAGATCGCTGTGACTTCTCTCCGCTTCTATGGGCCCCTTTATACCCTGAGACGGCGGCGGGAGGGGGGGGGCTGGGGGGGTGACACGCCCCCCACGCCACTCCCCCATCACCCCACATCTTGAGCTGTGGATTAACCCGCAAAACTGTCGCTACTAACAAGCCAAGCGCCAAGCGTAGTGACTGTTCTGAACCACGCCCATAAATGGGCAACATCCATCAGCGTTCGCTACGATTTTCCCGATGATGCTGTTTGATGTAATTACCAGCAAAACTCAAATTGTAAACGTTGTGGATTTACTCTCCAACACACCGATGGGCTGAAATAGTACACTACACTCTACACGACACACTACATGATACACTACACTATACACTACACTATACTTTACATTACACTACACACTACAGCATACACTACACTATACACTGCACTAGTGTAGAGGAGTGAAATAAGCAGTGTGCACAGTTAACCGAGGGCAACTGAGGGCAAACAGCTGCGCGTGTGCAACATGAGGGTTGTACAGACAAACCGCCTTCCTAATTAAGGGGAGAAGCGGGTGCAAACGGGGTCAACCAGGTGTGCATGTTACGACCGGAGATGTTGCCAGGGAAACAGGAGATAAGGGTTGATTGATGGGTCAACAGAAGCCAGCCTGGCAGGAGCTAAAGAGACGTGCGAGAGGTCTCGGATAATGAGCAGAGACATATAAAGGTTTGTGTGTGAGCCGAGAGCAGAGGTCGCAAACGGGTTTTGATTCCTTACCCGTACCCGTACCCGGCCGCACCAGGGTCGCAAACGGGTACCCGTACCCATACCCTACCCGTATCCGGCCGGGTACGGGTAGGGTACGGGTATCGGGTACCTGATTGCGACCTCTGGGATGAAGCCATGTTGCAGGCGCGGGTGGGTTGATTCTAGGAACTTGAATTGTGAGAAGAGACAAGACGTTGGGAAATGAGTGACAAACAGTTACTCACCAGTGACTCACGGTCTACCCGTACCCATACCCGGCCGCACCAGGGTCGCAAACGGGTACCCGTACCCGTACCCGGCCGGGTATGGGTAGCTGGGTATCGGTTAGGGTACGGGTATCGGGTACCCGGTTGCGACCTCTGGCCGAGAGGGAGTTGTTGTTGCCGGGGACAAGAGTGAAGACATCTCGTCGCTGCCACTCACGCAGTCGCCGGAAGATGGGCAGCCGCGGGGGTGGAGATGGAGAGTTGCTGTGTGCGGAGACGCTGTGTGCGAAGACGCTGTGTACGAAGTCGCTGAGAGCAGAGCTGCCGAGTGCAGGATAAGTGAGGTGGAAGGTAGATAAGAGGGGGGAGAAGCTAAGCATAAATGACCGTATAGATAGTTATAGGAGTGCCTACAACTGGTGCAAGAATAGGTGAATAAAGTGTAAGCAGGTGACTTGTTACAATGTGTCAGTGTGAGTATTTTTTAAAGACACTACGCTCGTAACTAATCGGCGCGTTTTGTTTACGTGACAAAACTTACTGGCTGTGTTCGGGTGGTGGAGGGTTACGACACATTTATACTTACGCGATCTAACCCACGAAAGCCTGCTACGTGTTAAACTGACCATTCATATTATCCTCTATCTACCTATCCGTATGTGGACTGTAATACAGATTTGAAGTTTTCAGCCTCCTACCCCCAGCCCCGCTTACTTTGCAGCCCTGGCATTTTCCCGTGCTTGCAGCACCCCATTCCTCCCTCCCCCACACCCCCACCCTCTCTATCTCTCCTCCCTGGCTCCGCCCCCTCTCTTACTTATATAGCTTCTTGATACAAGCACCCCTTTTGCCCACTTCAGCAATTGTTTCTTGCTGTGGTTGTCCCGCCTGATGACGGACGCTTGTGTTGCACCCGAAACGTCGTGATTAAATTTTATTTTATGCCTACGTGACTTTACCGAAAGAACCAAAGAGTATAACTCTCATACAGAGAATTGAAACTCAAGTACAGAGTTGTTGTTGTTATTAGTTGTTGTTCTTGCTCTCAGGCACTCCAGCCCGGCACCCGTTGATCGAAGGTGCGGAGCGTAGGCGAGATAGACCTTGTCAAATGATGAAGCCTGCAAGGAGCACGATTGGCTACGTACGGTGCAAAAGAAGTTCAACATAACACGCAGCAGTAGCAGGGTTATCCATAATAGAGGGGAGTTTTTTTGTTGTTGGGTTCGATCGCTTAAATATAAATGTGTGTTTGTAAATCTCAGCAGGAATCTGGTCTAGCCCACTGGCTTTGTTATCTTTCATCTGCTTGACAGCTCTAGCCACTTCAAGCATCGTTGGTTCTCAGGCCGAATCCTCCGTGGTACTGTGTTGCGGAATCTCACTGAATATAGAAGCTTCTACAATGGCATTGCAGTTGAAGAGAGTGCTGAAGTGTTCCTGCCAGCAAGAGATGATTGCATTTTTGTCTTTGAAGATTTATGTCCCATTTTTAGACTGGAGTGGTCCGAGGCCCTGTTTTGATGGTGCATGTAAGACTTTGGTTGCTTTAAAATGTTCATGTGGGTTATTGGAATCTGCAAGATATTGTATTTCTTCTGCTATGTTTCTGAACCAGTTGTTCTTTCGTTCCCCCAATTTTAGTTTGTACTTCCGATTTGGCCTCATATGATTGTTTGATCTGTCTAACCTGTTTGTGTTGTTGCCAAGCGATGAATGCTTTCCGCTTCTTGTCAATGAAGCCTGTGATTTCCTGGTCGTTGTCATCAAACCAGTCACAGTTTTTCCTTTTTGTGTCGTCAATGGTGTTTGTGGAACATTAGTAATGGACCACTCTTTTAATTGTTTCCTCGTGCAGTAATGGAGTAAAGTGTGGTTTAGTGAAGGTCCTTATGTGCTGTACAGTACATCTATGCATGTGTGTACATCAGCATGCGATACTGAGTTGGGCCTGTAGGTGGCTGGCGGGGTTATTGAGCAACCTGACCTGTACACCAGTCACGTGGTTAATGGCGACTTAGTTGAGGATTGCTGTGTGACATGCGTGCTGTTGCAATTTCCGGGTAAAGGACACAACTGTTGATTTTGATAGTTATAGAGATGTTCTAGTCTTCAAGCTTGGTTTGAATGGGTAGTTTGTGATATATTCAATAGGAGGGGATTTAGCACTGTACACTGTAAAGGATGACGTACTCTAGTTAATACTGGTAATTCTCTAACCTGAAAACTTTTTTTTCTTTCAGTTCGTCCGCCACAAGAGCTGGTTCGGCACTCTGGACGTTGCGAGTTTGGATTGTCTGTGAGGGTCCTGACATGCCAGGATCCAATGTTTAGGTTGTATTTCGTTTTGTTTCGACCGCAATTATTGATGCTCCCTCTGGTCGCGGTAAGCCAGACAGGATGTTGCTAGGCAGGCTATGTTTAGGGCACATTTTCCAGCCCACTCCCCATTTGGGGTGAGCAGAGTGGATCCTTGTGGGCTGCTCAGTCACAGCTACAGCTGCCGGGATGCACTCCTGTCTAATAAGACGATCTTCTTATAGCCGCCGCCTTGGTGCTGGGTTGTGACCAGGAGCTTCTAGCTGCATTGACCTGCCCCACTCGCCACTTTCTAATCGCCCAAGGGCTTTGGGTATGTAGTGTGGTTATGCGATGGCACAATTTCCCTGGGGAGTTTTAGTGCGTGAATAAATGTATGTGCAGTGTCTGTTGCACACCAGCTACCAGACAGGGCTTAACCAGGAACCAAGCCTGGGTCCAATGGCAAGGCAGAAAACCAAGATGATTGGAAGGTTTGTCCTGAAGCAACAGACATCCAGTCGCTCCTCCATATGCCGGTGGCCGTCTGGACTGCAGCTCATCTGCCCCATCGAGGTGGGCCGTTGACCACTTGATATCCACCCAGGATTTTATCAGGGTTTACTCTTTTAGTCTAAGTGGCAAACCAGAGCCCGATAGCCAGCGCGTTTCCAGGTGAGCCCAGACAGGCCTTCATGGTTACCAAAGCGGCTCAGGTGGTCGAACCACCCACGATACTTCGCCCTATCTGGAAATCCTGTACTTTATCTGTTACCACCTCCAACGACGTGGACGAGGAGTTGGTTTTTGGGAGGCACATACACAAGCACACATACAGAGGCACACACACATACACATGCACACCCCTCCAACCCACCACCACTAACTTTCCAGAAGTGAAAAATGCGCAAAGCATTGCAGCATGACAGACGAGATCACTGTGGTGTATATAGATAGGGTACTTTATTAGATGTGGTACTTCATTACAAGCGATTGATTCAAGCTGAAACAGGACGGCGTTCATCACCGGCACTTTAGCGGACCAACTCAAACCACGAACAGAGCAATTAAAACCCAACTGAACTCACCACGTCGATTCACAGCAACACACACGCACGCACGCACATACACACGCATGTCCCGGCACACACGACCATGACTGTAAATCACCCTCAAGGATCAAATCGGGCAGACTGGGAGGCGTTTTGGGAGAGTGAGAATCTCCGGCGTGTGGGAGTGTTTTAAGGGTTGTTTTGGGCGCTATGTCTGACGTTTCGCCGAACGTGCTGGGCGCTCTGTAAGGAACTGAATGTTACGTTTTGGGTTCTTTTTTTTCTTTCTGAACTGAATAATATTCGATTCCTGAACATAAGTCAACTCGGACCCCCACATAAAGGCCACACGGGAGATCCAAAGCACCTACAGGGACGCCGTTAATTTGGGATAGATTTCGACGAAAAAAAGCGCCTTGTTGTAAATTTCCCCAAACTCTCTCAAAACAACCAGCGCGACTGGCCAGCCGGCAGACGGACGGGGAGGGATGGAAGTCGTTGGCAGACAGCGCGCGAATCGGCACCCACTCCACCCCGGGTGCGGTTAGGCACTCAGGGGGCTGTGGAATAAATTGCAGCGGGTTATGTGGATTGCCCCGTGTGGCTGTGAGCGCTGCGCGCCCACGTGCCCACTCGACACCGGCGACACTCAACTCGAGCGGTGGCCCCTCCTTAGTATTTGCCCGCGTAGCCGTAGCCTCCGTAGCTTCCGTAGCCACTGTAGCCTCCGGCGACGCCGGTGTGGCAGGGAGAGGGGCACCCCTTGAACTTGGTGACCGGGCACGGCTCGCACTTCTTGGGCACGCACGGCGGGCATGGGGTGCAGCACGGCGACTTGGGGCACCGCGGGGCGCACGGCGAGACGCAGCCCTTGGCCGGGTATGCGTAGTGGCCCTGCGCGTGCGTGTAGGTGCTCAGGTGGCCGTGGCCTAGGCCGTAGCCGCCGTAGCCGTGGTGGCCGTAGCCCAGAGCCTGGCCATAGCCGCCGTGGCCGTAGCCACCGTGGCCATAGCCTCCATGGCCATAGCCTCCATGGCCATAGCCCCCGTGGCCGTAGCCTCCATGGCCATAGCCCCCGTGGCCGTAGCCTCCATGGCCATAGCCCCCGTGGCCGTAGGCCCCGCGACCGTAGCCTCTGTGGCCGTGGCAGCTGCGGCCGCAGGCCTCGCCAGCGGCCTCCTGGTTCTCGGCGGTCATCTCCATGGTCGTGTCTGGGCAGCTGCGAGCAGTGGAGTGGGGGGGGGGGGAATACAAGAAAAACATTGATAGGGTCAATTTCCGAAGGGCTCCTCCCGGCAAAGGATGGAGCGAAAGGGTGCACGCGTAATGTTTGGAACATCTCCCCTTTAGGTCGACTCAGCATTAAAGAAGAAAGCGAACCGCATGCGCTAGCACCGGTAAAGACAAAATTGGTCATGCGAGGCGCTGGCTGCCACCTTAATAGGTGCTCGCTAACAACGACCGTTGCCGTGTAGGGACAGCTACCACTGGGGGGGGGGGTGGTGTCACAAGGGGGGGGGGGTCCTGGGGTGAGGGGGGTCCCCGGAGGGGGGGGAAGAAATCCCCTCGGATACATTGCAGCTAGAAGCGCATTGGAAAGACAGTGTTATACATATTGTATCTCAGCATTGCAATGCATGACATGAGATGTACGGCGAATTGAGTTGCAAGCTCCACTATACCTGGAAATCTATATCCGTATTGTCCGTGTCTCTGGGTATTGATGTGTATATGCTCGTGTGTGTGCCAGTGTACTGTGATTGTGTGTCGTGTGAATGTGTGTGTGTTCTGTGTGTACTGTGACTATGTGTGTGTAACTGTGATTATGTGTGTATGATGTGTGTGTAACTGTGATTGTGTGTGTGTAACTATCAGTATGTGTGTGAGTTGTGTGTAATTGTGATGATGTGTGTTTGATGTGTGTGTAACTGTGACGAAGTGTACTCACCTGGCCATAGTGAACGGAGTTGGAGCTTTGTGGATGAGCGAGGGGGAGCTGTGACTTTGCTGATGAGCTGACAGATCGCTGTGACTTCTCTCCGCTTCTATGGGCCCCTTTATACCCTGAGATGGCGGCGGGAGGGTGGGGGGTATGCCCCCCACGCCACTACCCCATCACCACATATTTTGAGTTGTGGATTAACCCCGCAAAACTGTCGCTACTAACAAGCCAAACGCCAAGCGTAGTGACCGTTCTGAACCACGCCCATAATCCTCTGAGCCACGCCCATAAATGGGCAACATCCATCAGCGTTCGCTACGATTTTCCCGATGATGCTGTTTGATGTAATTACCAGCAAAACTCAAATTGTAAACGTTGCGGATTTACTCTCCAACACACCGATGGGCTGAAATAGTACACTATACTCTACACGACACACTACATGATACACTACACTATACACTACACTATACTTTACATTACACTATACACTACATACTACAGTATACACTACACTATACACTACACTAGTGTAGAGGAGTGAAATACGCAGTGCGTACAGTTAACTGAGGGCAACTGAGGGCAAACAGATGCGCGTGTGCAACATGAGGGTTGCACGAACAAACCGCCATCTAATTAAGGGGAGAAGCGGGTTGCAAATGGGGTCGACCGGGAGTGCACGTTGAGACCAGAGGTGTTGCTACGGAAACGGGAGATAAGGGTTGATTGATGGATCAACAGAAGCCGGCCTGGCAGGAGCTAAAGAGACGTGCGAGAGGTCTCGGATAATGAGCAGAGAGATATAAAGGTTTGTATGTGAGCCGAGAGCAGAGGTCGCAAACGGGTTTTGATTCCTTACCCGTACCCGGCCGCACCAGGGTCACAAACGGGTACTCGTACCCGTACCCTACCCCTACCCGGCCAGGTACGGGTAGGGTACGGGTATCGGGTACCTGATTGCGACCTCTGAGATGAAGCCATGTTGCAGGCGCGGGTTGGTTGATTCTAGGAACTTGAATTGTGAGAAGAGACAAGACGTTGGGAAATGAGTGACAAACAGTTACTCACCAGTGACTCACAGTCTACCCGTACCCGTACCCGGCCGCACCAGGGTCGCAAACGGCTACCCGTACCCGGCCGGGTACGGGTAGCCGGGTATCGGGTAGTGTACGGGTATCGGGTACCCGGTTGCGACCTCTGGCCGAGAGGGAGTTGTTGTTGCCGGGGACAAGAGTGAAGACATCTCGTCGCTGCCACTCACGCAGTCGCCGGGCGAAGGGCAGCGGCGGTGGTGGAGATGGAGAGTTGCTGTGTGCGGAGACGCTGTGTGCGAAGACGCTGTGTGCGAAGTCGCTGAGAGCAGAGCTGCCGAGTGCAGGATAAGTGAGGTGGAAGGTAGATAAGAGGGGGGAGAAGCTAAACATAAATGACCGTATAGATAGTTATAGGAGTGCCTACAACTGGTGCAAGAATAGGTGAATAAAGTGTAAGCAGGTGACTTGTTACAATGTGTCAGTGTGAGTATTTTTTAAAGACACTACGCTCGTAACTAATCGGCGCGTTTTGTTTACGTGACAAAACTTACTGGCTGTGTTCGGGTGGTGGAGGGTTACGACACATTTATACTTACGCGATCTAACCCACGAAAGCCTGCTACGTGTTAAACTGACCATTCATATTATCCTCTATCTACCTATCCGTATGTGGACTGTAATACAGATTTGAAGTTTTCAGCCTCCTACCCCCAGCCCGCTTACTTTGCAGCCCTGGCATTTTCCCGTGCTTGCAGCACCCCATTCCTCCCTCCCCCACACCCCCACCCTCTCTATCTCTCCTCCCTGGCTCCGCCCCCCTCTCTTACTTATATAGCTTCTTGATACAAGCACCCCTTTTGCCCACTTCAGCAATTGTTTCTTGCTGTGGTTGTCCCGCCTGATGACGGACGCTTGTGTTGCACCCGAAACGTCGTGATTAAATTTTATTTTATGCCTACGTGACTTTACCGAAATAACCAAAGAGTATAACTCTCATACAGAGAATTGAAACTCAAGTACAGAGTTGTTGTTGTTATTAGTTGTTGTTCTTGCTCTCAGGCACTCCAGCCCGGCACCCGTTGATCGAAGGTGCGGAGCGTAGGCGAGATAGACCTTGTCAAATGATGAAGCCTGCAAGGAGCACGATTGGCTACGTACGGTGCAAAAGAAGTTCAACATAACACGCAGCAGTAGCAGGGTTATCCATAATAGAGGGGAGTTTTTTTGTTGTTGGGTTCGATCGCTTAAATATAAATGTGTGTTTGTAAATCTCAGCAGGAATCTGGTCTAGCCCACTGGCTTTGTTATCTTTCATCTGCTTGACAGCTCTAGCCACTTCAAGCATCGTTGGTTCTCAGGCCGAATCCTCCGTGGTACTGTGTTGCGGAATCTCACTGAATATAGAAGCTTCTACAATGGCATTGCAGTTGAAGAGAGTGCTGAAGTGTTCCTGCCAGCAAGAGATGATTGCATTTTTGTCTTTGAAGATTTATGTCCCATTTTTAGACTGGAGTGGTCCGAAGCCCTGTTTTGATGGTGCATGTAAGACTTTGGTTGCTTTAAAATGTTCATGTGGGTTATTGGAATCTGCAAGATATTGTATTTCTTCTGCTATGTTTCTGAACCAGTTGTTCTTTCGTTCCCCAATTTTAGTTTGTACTTCCGATTTGGCCTCATATGATTGTTTGATCTGTCTAACCTGTTTGTGTTGTTGCCAAGCGATGAATGCTTTCCGCTTCTTGTCAATGAAGCCTGTGATTTCCTGGTCGTTGTCATCAAACCAGTCACAGTTTTTCCTTTTTGTGTCGTCAATGGTGTTTGTGGAACATTAGTAATGGACCACTCTTTTAATTGTTTCCTCGTGCAGTAATGGAGTAAAGTGTGGTTTAGTGAAGGTCCTTATGTGCTGTACAGTACATCTATGCATGTGTGTACATCAGCATGCGATACTGAGTTGGGCCTGTAGGTGGCTGGCGGGGTTATTGAGCAACCTGACCTGTACACCAGTCACGTGGTTAATGGCGACTTAGTTGAGGATTGCTGTGTGACATGCGTGCTGTTGCAATTTCCGGGTAAAGGACACAACTGTTGATTTTGATAGTTATAGAGATGTTCTAGTCTTCAAGCTTGGTTTGAATGGGTAGTTTGTGATATATTCAATAGGAGGGGATTTAGCACTGTACACTGTAAAGGATGACGTACTCTAGTTAATACTGGTAATTCTCTAACCTGAAAACTTTTTTTTCTTTCAGTTCGTCCGCCACAAGAGCTGGTTCGGCACTCTGGACGTTGCGAGTTTGGATTGTCTGTGAGGGTCCTGACATGCCAGGATCCAATGTTTAGGTTGTATTTCGTTTTGTTTCGACCGCAATTATTGATGCTCCCTCTGGTCGCGGTAAGCCAGACAGGATGTTGCTAGGCAGGCTATGTTTAGGGCACATTTTCCAGCCCACTCCCCATTTGGGGTGAGCAGAGTGGATCCTTGTGGGCTGCTCAGTCACAGCTACAGCTGCCGGGATGCACTCCTGTCTAATAAGACGATCTTCTTATAGCCGCCGCCTTGGTGCTGGGTTGTGACCAGGAGCTTCTAGCTGCATTGACCTGCCCCACTCGCCACTTTCTAATCGCCCAAGGGCTTTGGGTATGTAGTGTGGTTATGCGATGGCACAATTTTCCTGGGGAGTTTTAGTGCGTGAATAAATTTACGTGCAGTGTCTGTTGCAAACCAGCTACCACACAGGGCTTAACCAGGAACCAAGCCTGGGTCCAATGGCGAGGCAGAAAACCAAGATGATTGGAAGGCTTGTCCTGAAGCAACAGACATCCAGTGGCTCCTCCATATGCCGGTGGCCGTCTGGACTGCAGCTCATCTGCCCCATCGAGGTGGGCCGTTGACCACTTGGTATCCACCCAGGATTTTATCAGGGTTTACTCTTTTAGTCTAAGTGGCAAACCAGAGCCCATTAGCCAGCGCGTTTCCAGGTGAGCCCAGACAGGCCTTCATGGTTACCAAAGCGGCTCAGGTGGTCGAACCACCCACGATACTTCGCCCTATCTGGCAATCCTGTACTTTATCTGTTACCACCTCCAACGACGTGGACGAGGAGTTGGTTTTTGGGAGGCACATACACAAGCACACATACAGAGGCACACACACATACACATGCACACCCCTCCAACCCACCACCACTAACTTTCCAGAAGTGAAAAATGCGCAAAGCATTGCAGCATGACAGACGAGATAACTGTGGTGTATATAGATAGGGTACTTTATTAGATGTGGTACTTCATTACAAGCGATTGATTCAAGCTGAAACAGGACGGCGTTCATCACCGGAACTTTAGCGGACCAATTCAAACCACGAACAGAGCAATTAAAACCCAACTGAACTCACCACGTCGATTCACAGCAACACACACGCACGCACGCACGCACTTACACACGCACGTCCCGGCACACACGACCATGACTGTAAATCACCCTCAAGGATCAAATCGGGTAGACTGGAAGGCGTTTTGGGAGAGTGAGAATCTCCGGCGTGTGGGAGTGTTTTAAGGGTTGTTTTGGGCGCTATGTCTGACGTTTCGCTGAACGTGCTGGGCGCTTTGTCAGGAACTGAATGTTACGTTTTGGGTTGTCTTTTTTTTCTTTCCGAATTGAATAATATTCGATTCCTGAACATAAGTCAACTACACCCCCCCCACATAAAGGCCACACGGGAGATCCAAAGCACCTACAGGGACGCCGTTAATTTGGGACAGATTTCGACGAAAAAAAGCGCCTTGTTGTAAATTTCCCCAAACTCTCTCAAAACAACCAGCGCGACTGGCCAGCCGGCAGACGGACAGGGACGGATGGAGGTCGTTGGCAGACAGCGCGCGAATCGGCACCCACTCCACCCCGGGTGCGGTTAGGCACTCAGGGGGCTGTGGAATAAATTGCAGCGGGTTATGTGGATTGCCCCGTGTGGCTGTGAGCGCTACGCGCCCACGTGCCCACTTGACACCGGCGACACTCAACTCGAGCGGTGGCCCCTTTTTAGTATTTGCCCGCGTAGCCGTAGCCTCCGTAGCTTCCGTAGCCGCCGTAGCCTCCGGCGACGCCGGTGTGGCAGGGAGAGGGGCACCCCTTGAACTTGGTGACCGGGCACGGCTCGCACTTCTTGGGCACGCACGGCGGGCATGGGGTGCAGCACGGCGACTTGGGGCACCGCGGGGCGCACGGCGAGACGCAGCCCTTGGCCGGGTACGCGTAGTGGCCCTGCGCGTGCGTGTAGGTGCTCAGGTGGCCGTGGCCCAGGCCGTAGCCGCCGTAGCCGTGGTGGCCGTAGCCCAGAGCCTGGCCATAGCCGCCGTGGCCGTAGCCGCCGTGGCCGTAGCCACCGTGGCCATAGCCTCCATGGCCATAGCCTCCATGGCCATAGCCCCCGTGGCCGTAGCCACCGTGGCCATAGCCGTGGCCGTAGCCTCCATGGCCATAGCCCCCGTGGCCGTAGGCCCCGCGGCCGTGGCAGCTGCGGCCGCAGGCCTCGCCAGCGGCTTCCTGGTTCTCGGCGGTCATCTCCATGGTCGTGTCTGGGCAGCTGCGAGCAGTGGAGCGGGTGGGGGGGGGATACAAGAAAAACAATGAGGGGGTCAATTTCCGAAGGGCTCCTCCCGGCAAAGGATGGAGCGAAAGGGTGCACGCGTAATGTTTGGAACGATTCCCCCCTAGGTCGACTCAGCATTAAAGAAGAAAGCGAACCGCATGCGCTAGCACCGGTAAAGACAAAATTGGTCATGCGAGGCGCTGGCCGCCACCTTAATAGGTGCTCGCTAACAACGACCGTTGCCGTGTAGGGACAGCTACCACTGGGGGGGGTGGTGGGGTGAGGGGGGTCCCCGGAGGGGGGGGAAGAAATCACCTTCGGATACATTGCAGCTAGAAGCGCATTGGAAAGACAGTGTTATACATATTGTATCTCAGCATTGCAATGCATGACAGGAGATGTTCGGCGAATTGAGTTGCAAGCTCCACTATACCTGGAAATCATCTATATCCGTATTGTCCGTGTCTCTGGGTATTGATGTGTATATGCTCGTGTGTGTGCCAGTGTACTGTGATTGTAGGTCGTGTGAATGTGCGTGTTATGTGTGTACTGTGACTATGTGCTTGTTTCACTGTGATTATGTGTGTTTGATGTGTGTGTAACTGTGACTATGCGTGTACTTACCTGGCCATAGTGAACGGAGTTGGAGCTTGGTGGATGGGCGAGAGGGAGCTGTGACTTTGCTGATGAGCTGACAGATCGCTGTGACTTCTCTCCGCTTCTATGGGCCCCTTTATACCCTGAGACGGCGGGGGGGGGGGGGCTGGGGGGGTGCCACGCCCCCCACGCCACCCCCCCCATCAGCCCACATCCTGAGCTGTGGATTAACCCCGCAAAACTATCGCTACTAACAAGCCAAGAGCCAAGCGTGGTGACCGTTTGGAACCGCGCCCGTAATCCTCCCCAGGGAAATGTGCAACGTCTTCCATCAGCGTTCGCGACGATTCGCCCGCTGATGCTGCTTGATCCAATTACCAGCGAAACGTCGAACTCAATTTGTAAACGTTGTGGATTTACTCTCCAACACACCGGTGGGCTGAGGTAGTACACTACATTATACACTACACACTACACTATACTAGACACTACACTATACACTACACTATATACTACACTATACATTACACTATACTATACTACACACTACACTATACACTACACTATACACTACACTATACACTACACACTACACTATACATTACACACTACACTATACATTACACTATACTACACACTACACTATACACTACACTATATACTACACTATACATTACACTATACTATACTACACACTACACTACACTATACACTACACTATACATTACACTATACTATACTACACTATACACTTCACTATACTTTACACTATAGACTACACTATACGCTACACTATACACTACACTATCCACTACACACTACATTACACTATATACTACACTACACTATACACTACACTACACGCTACACTACACGCTACACTACACGACTAACTAATGGGCGCATTTTGTTTACTGGACAAACTTTACCAGCTCTATCGGGTGGTGGAGGGTTACGACACATTTATACTTTACGCGATCTCACCCAAAATCCTTTATTATGAATAATATTGGTCGCGAAATCCCACTACGTGTTAAACTCACCATTCATGTTATCCTCTATCTGCCCATCTGTATGTGGCCTGTAACACACGGGGGAGGGGGGGGGGGCGATAACTCTCGTACAGAGAGAGGTGCCACTCAAGTGCAGAGTTGTTGTTAATCGTCATTTGTTGTTGTTGTTCTCACTCCAGACCGGCACTCGTTGATCGGAGGCGCGCATCAGTTGCGAGATGGAACTTGTCAAATGTTGAAGCCTCCGATGAGCACCGATTGGCTACGTACGGTGCAAAAGAAGTTCAACCTAACACGCAGCAGTAGCAGGGTTATCCATAATAGAGGGGAGTTTTGTTGTTGTTGGGTTCGATCGCGTAAACATAAATGTGTGTCGTTAATCCGGCCACCACCCAACACGGCCAATTAGTAAAGGGTTTGTCACGTAAACAGAACGTGGCCAATTCGTTGCTAGTTTAGCACCACCGCGGTTGTGTGTTGGAGAGTAAACCCACAACATCAATAATTTTAAATTTACAATTGTTGATGTTGTGCAGATGTTGTGGGTTCACTCACCAACACGCAGCTGGTGTGGAGCTCAACTAGTAACGAGTTGGCCACGTTTGGTTTATGTGACGAACCTTTGCGATCCATAATACAGGATTTTTTTGGGGTTAGATCGCGTAAATATATAAACGTGTCGTTTACGAATTGGCCGTGTCGGGTGGTGGCGGGTTTAACGACACAACAAATGTATGACGGTCGCTTGTGTTGTGATCGAAACGTCGTGTTTTCTTTTCTTTTCGATTTGAAGCTTTCGTGACTGCAGGGATTCATCTTCTTGGTTCTTTCGGTAAAGTCACGTAGAATGGAAATAATAAAATAATAAAAATAAAACATAATAAAGTAATATAATATATATGTTTTTGTATTATTATTTTATTATTTCCATTCTACGTGACTTTACCGAAAGAACCAAGAAGATTATTTTCTTTTATTTCTACCTACGTGACTTTACCGACAGAACAAAAGAGTACAACAAATATATTTACGCGATCTAACCCCTCCCACCCCTCCCCCCCCAAAAAACCCCTCCATCGTGGAAAGTTCAACATTCGCACAAATACAATACACTGTCGCCCGGTTTCTGTATCGATAACGAAACACTTCCACGCGCAGTAAAATACATTCCGTGTCAGGACAAGTGTTACAGAATCACGCCTGCTTCTCCAATCGTCAGTAAACCACGTGGGATTCTACTCGAAGCTCGTGGGTTGTGGCCAGGGCTTCACAGAGGTCATCATTATCATCCCCCGGCAAGCCCGGTTGACTTGTTGCGGAGGCCAGTCGTTTAAGTCCAGCTGTTCAGTGTTGCCGTGCGATTCCACACCGATATCATCACCATCATAAGCAGGAGCAGCAGCCAATTCGTGAACTCTGTAAAACATATTCCAAGTACGCGTATACCGGACTGCGTAGCCAAATACCGGTATCGACCGTGCCGGTCTTCATCGCTGCTCGCTAACAAACGCTTGAGCTTAAAGTCTGTTGAGGCTTTACGGGGTATCTTTGTTGTTGGCTGCCTCCATCTCGATGGCTGCTGTGACGCTTATTATGAGCGGCAATGGTAGTTAGCCCAATGCCATAATTGCACACGCGAAGCCATTATCATAACCACCGTCATCATCATTCAACAGCGTCGTCGAAAGTGGGAGTTTAAACACCGCGATTGAGAAAAATACACAGTTAGCACGTGGGAATTGTTTTTTTTTCAAGTTGAATTAAATCATTAAGTGAGCAGTCTGGGTCAGTGCTGAGAAATAATAAAGCAATGTTCATTGACGAAGGAAAAATAATAATGAAACAATGTTTATTCACAAAAATGTACAACGACCCCCGTAGAGCCTGTAACAGACTGTTGGGGCAAGTGCTGTTAGCGAGCTCTTATGAAGGCCGGCACGGCACACGAGGGGGTGGGTGGCCAGCACAACGCCGAGCCGCCTTTGTCTCCCCAGTGGCGATGTTTACACACCGCACCAAGCCACTCACTTGAGGCCGAGTCGACCTAGGGGAGGCCCAGGACCGGTTCAGATAACCGTCACTGGTGGTGTTGGCCGTGAGCGGGAATCGAACTCGGGTTACCGAGTTCATAGTGCAGCGTAGTGCTAACCGCTACACTACTGCTCACACAATATAGAGTACACATATATCCAGGACTCCTCTAATAACGAACTTTCAGAGATACGAACAAACCTGTCTGTATGTCGAGTTGCCCGTTCAGACTGAGAGTCGTAAGTTCAACCGCAGCGCAATCGGCGGCTGTGATGGAATCTACATCTACACAACGTAACGAACCAGTGGCATCTACATCTGCAGAACGTGAAGAACCAGTGGCATCTACATCTGCAGAACGTGAAGAACCAGTGGCATCGACATCTACAGAACATGAAGAACCAGTGGCATCTACATCTACAGAACGTGAAGAACCAGTGGCATCTACATCTACAGAACGTAAAGCACCAGTGGCATCTACATCTACAGAACGTGAAGAACCAGTGGCATCTACATCTACAGAACGTGAAGAACCAGTGGCATCTACATCTACAGAACGTAAAGCACCAGTGGCATCTACATCTACAGAACGTGAAGAACCAGTGGCATCTACATCTACAGAACGTGAAGAACCAGTGGCATCTACATCTACAGAACGTAAAGCACCAGTGGCATCTACATCTACAGAACGTGAAGAACCAGTGGCATCTACATCTACAGAACGTGAAGAACCAGTGGCATCTACATCTACAGAACGTAAAGCACCAGTGGCATCTACATCTACAGAACGTGAAGAACCAGTGGCATCTACATCTACAGAACGTAAAGCACCAGTGGCATCTACATCTGCAGAACGTGATGCACCAGTGGCATCTACATCTACAGAACGTGAAGAACCAGTGGCATCTACATCTACAGAACGTGAAGAACCAGTGGCATCTACATCTGCAGAACAAGTAGAACCAGCGAATCTACATTTACAGGAGATTATACAACTTTTAAACCATTTCTCGTGTTTAGTGTAAATGCTGTACAACATGCTTGGAATCGACAGGAATAACGTTGGGCTTACGAATAAATCGACTTACAAACAGAACACTGGAACCTAACTCGTTCTTATGTAGAGGAGTCCCTGTATGTATATATAATAGCCATGTCCATACGCATATCAGCCTCTCGGGACCGACGTTTTTCACACCTGGTTTCAACTTTTCTAAGCCTCATCAGCAGTGTGTGAAATAAAACAAATCAATAAACAACAAACGGACTTCGTTTTTAAATCAGGGAAACCCCCCCCCCCCCCCCAGCTAGCCCCGAGGCGTCGTTGTCAGAAGGCTTCTGCCACATTTGGATGGTTGGGCCAATGTCATGCCCGACTTTCGGTAAAGTCACGTAGAAGGGAAATAATAAAATAAAATAAAAACATAATAAAATAATTCTCACGACGTTTCGGCCACAACGCAAGCAGCCGTCCTCAGGTGAAGACCAGGTATGTCGGGGAGACAGCGTCTGAATGACGTCTGAATGACGCTGTCTCCCCGACAGACCTGGTCTTCACCTGAGGACGGCTGCTTGCGTTGTGGCCGAAACGTCGTGAGAATTATTTTAGTTTGTTTTATTTTTATTATTTTATTATTTCCCTTCTACGTGACTTTACCGAAAGAACCAAGAAGATGAATCCCTGCAGTCACGAAAGCTTTAAATCGAAATTTATCGTGTTGTAATCGGCACCACGATGTCTGACGTTTTGCTGAATGATCTCGGGGGAGGGAGGGAGGTGGCGGGGCAGCCCAAACAGTGGCATCTACATTTGCAAAACGTGAAGAACCGGTGGCATCTACAGCCCAAACAGACAGCCAACAAACACAATTTACGCGGAAACAGCGAGAGGAAAAGAAACCCAACGTGGTCGAGTGTCACGTGGCTTGCCTGTAATCCAATCGGTGGCGTAACAGCTTCAGCGGACTCAGATCGAGACCCGACTACGATCCGCGTGCACTGCTTGCTGCTCGTTAAACACGTAGACTTTCGCGACCAATATCATCAATCTGGCCGTCGCCTGATGAAGCCGGTTGTAATTACTGGCGAAACGTCGTACTTAGATTGTAAGTCTTGTGGCTTGGCTCTCCAACACACACACACACCGGTGTGCTGGATTAGTGACGAATTGGCCACGTTCTGTTTACGTGACAAACCCTACTAGTTGGCTGTGTCGGGTGGTGGCGGGTTTCACGACACGTGTTTATATATTTACGCGATCTAAGGGGCCGTCCATAAATGACGTCACGCACCTAGGGGGGGGGTCAGACATTTGTGACGATGTGTGACGAGGGGGGGGGGGTTGAGAAATGTGACGTCACATCAAAATGCGCAACTTAAAAAAAATACAGACAACACGTTCTACTTAATTAAATAGACTTTGTAATAAATGTTTTCTCCTACAACATCAGAGTGCAGCGCCACATTAAATACGCACTACAAAGACAATAGTTTAAAGCGATTTGAAGCATGTTTTATTTGGGGGGGGGGGGCAGAGCTTTGTGACGTCATATTTGAGTGGGGGGTCTGACTTTTTGTGACGCCGTATGACGGGGGGGGGGGGGGGTCAGAAATCGTCCAAAATCGCGTGAGGTCATTTATGGACGGCCCCTTACTCACTTTACCTATCAGGTGGGTGGCCAGCACCACGCCCGGCCGCCTTTGTCTCCCCGGTTGCGATGTTTTTTTATACACTGTACCAGCTACTAATTTGAGGCTGAGTCGACCTAGGGGAGGCCCAGGACCGGTTCAGAAAGGCGTCACCGATGTTGGCCGTGAGCGAGAATCGAACTCGGGTCGCCAAGTTCGTAGCGCAGCGTAGCGCTAACCTCTCCACTACCCCAAATACACAAAGATGCACAGACGCAGAACCAAATCATTCTGGCTCAAGTCCCTTCCAGAGTATTAATTCAAACTGCACACGCGCGCATTTGCCTCGCATTACGTCTGCGCGGGGCATTATCTCTGCATTTGTTTTGACCAGCGTCACGAAAACGGTCATTTAAAACGAATAAAACCCCGATTAAACACGTAATAAAACAAAATAGAGAATGACGCTTTCAATCGCAAGCGCGTCGGCCAATTAAAGGATGCACGCGTGGCGGTGGTGATGATTGGTGGCGGCGTTGATTTCGAATATAAAAAGGGGCCGTGTTGACCACTGGACATCATTCATCACTCCAGCTCATCCGCCCTTCGCAGTCTCTCGCTCTCTCACTCATTCTCGGCCTCAGCCTCTACCCAAGACCCTCAAACAAGCCAACATGGTCAGGTAAGGTCCGCCACATCGAGGTTGAGTTGCTGGGTTCACTGACAGTCTCTCGCGCATACACCCGGCGGTAGTCAGAATCAGAATCACGATATTTTATTTATACTGGAGGAATCCGATGAGATATGAAACTTTTTCCACAGATCATAATCAGAATATGTATCCCTACTGAAGGAATCCGATAAGGTATAAAAGCTATTTTTGTCACACATGTCCAGTAGAGGCGGGTAAGTAAATAACACAAACATGATGGGGGTGCAAAGTACAAGAAAACGTAAACTAATCACCCAAAGACACAAATATATTTTAACCATTTCCATATTACCAGACAAACTCCACCGAGCTATTCATTTATTCTAGATTTGAAGCTTTCGTGACTGCAAGGATTCATATTCTTAGGGTTTTTCGGTAAAGTCACGTAGGTAAAAAAAATTAAAATTAATAAAAGTAAAATAAAAATAAAATAAAAATCACGACGTTTCGGAGGCAACACAAGCCTCCGTCTTCAGGTGGAACCGTCACAGCACGATAGCTGTATCATTTATTTATTTTCATTTATTTTTCAAAAGCGACCTGGCCGTAACAAATGATAGCCCGACAAACAGTGGCCCCATCATTTGGACAATTTAGCACCCACACAATGTACATAATCCCAACGCATGTTTCTAAATGTGTAGGGAAACAGCTGCCTCCGTATCACTTGTCTATCGTTCCTACGACTACCAAACCCATGGTCAACGTTTCCGTGGAATTCATTCGGTGATGACTCCACCCCCAGTTGCGGGACTCACTCGCTCTGTCAGATAGACGCTGATTGCCTCGTCTCATGCACACTGCGTTCAACCACCACCGAACACTGCGAGCTCACATCAACTCACTCCTCACTCACTCGCTCTGTCAGACAGACGCTGACTGCTTCGTCTCATCCACGCAGCGTTCAACCACCACCGAACACTGCCAGGTCACATCAACTCACTCCTCACTCACTCGCTCTGTCAGACAGACACTGACTGCTTCGTCTCATCCACGCAGCGTTCAACCACCACCGAACATTGCGAGGTCACATCAACTCACTCGCTCGCTCTGTCAGACAGACGCTGACTGCCTCGTCTCATGCACACTGCGTTCAACCACCACCCAACATTGCCAGGTCACATCAACTCACTCCTCACTCACTCGCTCTGTCAGACAGACGCTGACTGCTTCGTCTCATCCGCGCTGCGTTCAACCACCACCGAACATTGCGAGGTCACATCAACTCACTCGCTCGCTCGCTCACCCAGGCAACTCACCACACCGTCGGTCACGACGCATTTCTTTTTGATTCTTCCCTGGCACTGCTGAACTTTGAAATTTCCTCCCATCGTCTTTTTTTTCTCTCCAAAGTTTTGTTTTAATGTAACCTCGTTCATCGTTAAAAAGAAAACAACGCGATAACTTTCGATTTAAAGCGTTCGTGACTGCAGGGATTCATCTTCTTGGTTCTTTCGGTAAAGTCACGTAGAAACTTTACCGAAAGAACCAAGAAGATGAACGCGATAACTCTTATATATTACTCCTTCAATTGTGCTGTTTGTTGCTGGTCACTGGGCGTTTTTGGACCTTTGGGCCCTGTGTGCTCCGCTACGGTGGTTTAGAAAGGGGCGACAATGCGCCGAGGAATCGGTTGCTCCGTGTCTCTCCGTATCTTCCCGTATGCCCCCGTGTCTCCCAATGTCCCTAAGCCTCTCCGTGTCTCCCCATGTTTCCCCGTGTCTCCCCGTGTTTCCCCGTGTCTCTCCGTGTCTCCCCGTGTTTCCTAGTGTCTTCCAATGTCCCTAAGCTCTCCGTGTCTCCCCATGTCCCCAAGTGTCTCCCCGTGTTTCCCTGTGTCTCTCCGTGTCTCCCCGTGTTTCCTAGTGTCTCCCAATGCCCCTAACTCTCTCCGTGTCTCCCCATGTCCCCCAGTGTCTCCCCGTATCTCCCAACCTCCCTAACTCTCTCCGTGTCTCCCCGTGCCCCTCCCCCACCGATGTTCCAACCTCCACAGCTACCGCACCTCCTTGGGCCACTGTGGCTCCTCCTTCGGCCACTTTCCGGCCTCCCACACCCTCGGCGCCTACTCCCACCAAATCGGAGGCTACGGCGGCCTGGGCCACGGCTACGGCGGCCTGGGCTACGGTAGCCACGGCTACGGTAGCCACGGCTACGGCGGTCTGGGCTACGGTAGCCACGGTTACGGTAACCACGGCTACGGTAGCCACGGCTACGGTAGCTACGGGCAACCTCTGCTGAAGAGCTACGGGTCCCGCTACCCGGGCGCGCGCTACGGATGCTACGGCGCCGGCTCTGGGGGGCTCCACTTCGCCCTGCACAACACGTACACCCACCCACGTGCGCTCGGCGGCTGCGGGTACCTGTGAGGGTCACAGGTGTGCTGCGTGAGGGGCGGGGCTGTGCTCGTGGGGGGGGGGGGGTGACACCTGTCCGCCGGGTGCCTCCCGAAGGCTGGCGGTTGAACGTGTTGTTCCTGAGATAGGTGTACCTGTGATACAGGTGAGCACACCTGTATTACAGGTGAGCACACCTGTATGACAAGTTGACAATGTGATCGGTTGTGGAGTTCTGGCTGGTCACAGCATCGTGTGTAGTGTGTAAACTCCACCTCCCCCACCCCCCATTGTCTCAAGGCGCGCAAGTCCGCACACGCGACATTGTACTTATGTATGCAATCCCTCGTATTATCACAATCATATATAATAATCATCATCATCATCATAATAAAAGCTTATTTTAACGCAACATGTCTGTGTGTGTGTGCTCTATGTCAGTGAAATAACGGCGAGTCGGTGGGTGGGTGGGGTGGGGTGGGGGTCTCTGAATGATACTCGTAGTTCTTTCGGTAAAGTCGCGTAGGTAAAAAATGAAATTCAAATTAATAAAAATAAAAAATAAAAACAAAATTGTATTATTTTTTTTTCATTTTTTACCTACGTGACTTTACCGAAAGAACTAAGAGTATGAATCCTTGAAGTCACGAAAGCTTCATATCTAGAAGTCTCTGTATGTGTCTCAAATCTCTTCTTCGCAAGGCCTCCCCTCCTGTACGGCGGTGTGTCTCAACTCATTGGTGTCACCGGGAAAGCTCCACGTTTGAACGTTTCTTGTGCCACCTGTCTTTCTCTGCGTATCCAAGACGTGAATGTTCAGGGGGGGAAGGGGGAGGGGATCATTGGGATCGCGACTGGACTCCTCCGATAACCAGGTCACTTCGCAGAATAACACTGGTCAACACACTTTTTCTGGCACAAGGTATTCCAACGGTCTTAATGTAATTTTGGGGTGCTGATTCCCGACGTTTCGGAGGCAACACAAGAGACTTGTGAAGTCTCTTGTGTTGCCTCCGAAACGTCGTGATTTTATTATTTTATTTTTATTAATTCTAATTTCATTTTTTTACCTACATGGTGACTTTACCGAAAGAACTAAGAGTATGAATCCTTGCAGTCACGAAAGCTTCAAATCTAGAACCCCTACGAATGGAATTTTCTTTGGGCAATGCCAGAACGGGACGCCTAGGGGAGGGGACTTTGCTTGGAGACTTTGCCAGGAGGGACCCCTAGAAAGGGGGCTTATTTGGGGGGCTTTGTCAGGAGGGACCCCCTAGAGATTGGCTGTTCTACGCCGCCTTGCCGTGCCACTGCCACACTTTCGGCTGCCTGGTGATGCTTGGCGAATTCCATTAGCGAGCGATGTGCTTCGTGTTGGAGGAAACCAGAACACCGAGCGTGCGTCCACGTGGTGGACAGCACTCCGAAGGGTCTGCCACAGCCGGGCCCACAATCCAACGCTCGGCCACCATGCGTCCACGCGTTCGAATGTCGGGCGTTGAATTGCCTCCACGCGATCTGAACCACTTCTACGGGGAAGTTTTAAGCTCTCTCTGGCTATTTGTTCTCTCTGCCTGTGTCCTCTCTTTGGAATTTTACACTTAAATTCTAACTTAGCAATCTTTGAAATACGTAATCAACCGGGCTATGCGTTAATTGTGTGTTGACCGACTCTCTGTGTTGCATTACATTATATTTCGATATTTTACTAGGTTATTTAATTTTAGTGTGTCTTTCTCCTGATTTTTAAGCTTGCGTTGCCGTGCCGCGTCGTCATCTTACTTGCAGCAGCATCACGTTGCCGTCCACTCATTGATATGCTAATTTTTATCTGCCCCCTCCCTCTCTCCGCCCCCCTCCCTATATTTAAGGCCCCGTCACAGAAACGACCTCTCTCTTTGTGCCGATATGTGTTCTCTCTCTGTGTGTCCTTGTGATGTCTGTCTGCTTGTATGTCTGTCTATAGTTTTCTAGTTAGATTTTTGTTGATATTTCTTTTATGCCTGATGATGATTGCTTGTGTTGCAATCGAAACGTCGTAATATGCTTTTATTTAATTTATTATTTTATCTTTAGACGTGACTTAACCGAAAGAACCAAAGAATAATTCCTGCAGTCACGAAAGCTCCAAAATTAAGATCTGGAATGGCGTTGCGGCTTGCCGGGGGTGAACGGTGTGCGCCAAACAATTGTTCCATTTCTGTGTTCCATATGTCGGTCTTTATTATGTTTTTTTGGTAAATGCCTCTTAAGTGTATATTACAATTGTACAAAACACAAGAGTATAACAATTAAACGTTGCGCGTCAGTCTGGAATTTGCCGTGATCCCTTCGTTACGAGTCTTGCGTAAAAAAAAATATGTTTTTTCTTTTTTCTTCTCCACGGGGAATCCTGGCCAAGTCTCATGGCCCCCTCCCCCCGCAGCCATCCTCCTTGAGACCGATTTAATGTTTCTTGGCTGTCGGTGTGAAACGAGTGCCCGGAGAAAGCCAACACCGTTCGAGTGGACAACATCACCCGAAGCTTTCCGCGCGGAAAACTTTTTGTCACGAAAACTGAAATGTCACTTCCTAGCCGTACGGCACAACGGCGAACGCCTTTGCTGTCGATTTGAAATGCAGTGCCCGGAGAAAAGATGCCAACACCCGTCCGAGTGGCCAAAACGCCCCGAAGCTTTCCGCGCGGAAAACTTTTTGCCACGAAAACTGAAATGTGACTTTCTAGCCATACGACACAACGGCGCACGCCTTTGCTGTCGATTTGAAATGCAGTGCCCGGAGAAAAGATGCCAACATCCGTCCGAGTGGACAACATCACCCGAAGCTTTCCGCGCGGAAAACTTTTTGCCACGAAAACTGAAATGTGACTTCCTAGCCGTACGGCACAACGGCGCACGCCTTTGCTGTCGATTTGAAATGCAGTGCCCGGAGAAAAGATGCCAACACCCGTCCGAGTGGCCAAAACGCCCCGAAGCTTTCCGCGAAAACGACTGTCAGCAAAACTCAAATGTGACTTCCGATCAGCGGTGTATGTCGCAGAATCCGACCATCGTATATCCCGCCCCGACCCAAATTGTCTTCCCGCACAACGCAGCGAAGTCTTTGGGTCACGTGTGCTCCCAAGAGACGCTTCGGGTTGCGGATCGCCGTCGAATCAGCCCATCACCGCCCGTCACGGCCAATTGACAACGGGGTTCGTCACGTGGAACAGGACGTGCCAATTCGTTGCTGATGCTGCTGCTGCTACTTCAGCACCAGTGGTGTTCCGGGAGAGTAAACCCACGCAACGCATTTACAATTTCGAGGTTAACGACGTTTCGCCAAAGCTCGTGGTCGCTGCAAGAGTCAGGGACGGATTGGCATGTTTTGTTGCACGTGACAAAGCTCGCACGCTCGTCGGCCGTGTCGGGTGGAGGTGGGGGTTTACGACACACATTTTCACGAACCCGAAATAGATTAACTTTAACGTGAACAATTTCTAAAACGTTTCAGGCAGCTTCTTCTTTTAGTTCAAAAGTCCTATTGTGGCGCGCGGCTTCTCCAATTTTCATCAAACTATTTGGTTCATTCGGTAAAGTCGCGTAGAAATAAAATAGATTAAATAATAGAGCACGACGTTTCGATTGCAACACAAGCAACCGTCATCAAGGAAGAACTACATTTGAGAGAGAGACAAAACACAGACACGGAGACACACAGACAGACATACAAGCAGAGAGAGAGAGAACACAGAGACACACAGAGAGAGACACAGAGAGAGACACACAACATAGACACACAGACAGACACACAAGCGGAGAGAGACAACACAGAGACACGCACAGAAAGAGAGACACACAACATAGACACACAGACAGACACACAAGCAGAGAGAGACACACAGAGACACACATAGAGACACACAACATAGACACACAGACACAGAGAGACAACACACAGACACACAGAGAGAGACAACACAGAGACACACAGAGAGAGACACACAACATAGACACGCAGACAGACACACAAGCAGAGAGAGAGACAACACAGAGACACAGAGAGATACACAACATAGACACACAACATAGACACACAGAGAGTGTCGATGTTGTGTCTCTCTGCTTGTGTGCCTGTCTGTGTGTCTCCGTGTCTGTGTTTTGTCTCTCACTCAAATTTACTTCTATCTGACCACGGTTGCTTGTGTCGCAATCGAAACGTCGTACTCTATTTTTTTATTCATTTTCTTTCCACGTGACTTTACCGAAAGAACCAAAGAGTAATTCCTGCAGTCACGAAAGCTTCAAATCAAGTGTCACCCAACTGTCCACGTGCATCTGCTACCTACACCTCGAGTCGGAATGCGCATGTTGTTGTATGTACCGCACTCCCCGACGCGTCAACATTCGATGCCGTTCGCCTGTAAGATTTGCCTCCTGAGCTCGTGACGATATTGCGACGGCAGTCAATGTGCGCAAGTGAAATGTAATTGGGGAGCGGTAGGGAAGCGGGAGTGATAATAGTTTTCAATGAAAATATATATTTTTCTTTCTCTCTCTCTCTCTCCTCCGTGAAAAGCTTGCAGAGTTTAATATATTACCCGTAATTAGGAAAAATACGTTATTCTATATATATATCTTTAAATACATGTTCACAGTCTATATTGGCATGGCGTGTATACAAAAAAAGGCCGTTATAAAAAAGAAAAACACACGGAACGCGTGGGATTTCCAGATCTACTCTGCAAACCTTGGACTCCCCAAAATTTGTCAACAAAACATTGACGGGGCCTTCATTTTCGCCGGAGCTGTCCAGGGCTGAGCGCCGAAAAACATTTCCCTGCCTCCCACCCAACCACCCGCCTGTCCTACTGGGGGGCAGGAGCAGGGCATAGTCTCCGGAAAATATTCCATGAAATAAATTGAAGCTCTGCCAAAAAGAACCTCCATCCAGGTTTGTGTTCACTCCGTTGGGCAACTGCAGCAGTTTGACGCGTATTGCTGTCCGTGTTAAAATGATCAGCGGGCCTGTCCCGGATCGGTGTAGCACGCCCTCTGAACCCGCACAAAAAACATACTCTTTGTGTATCTTTCGGTAAAGTCACGTAGGTAGAAAAATAAAAAATATAATTAAATAAAAATATTAAAAACATATATCACGACATTTCGATCGCAACACGAGCGTTCGTCCTCAGGCGGAAAAAAATATCTAACAATTTTAACTGCTGAACCAGGAAGAACACTGGTTCAGCAGTTCCACTTCTGGATGATTTGTTCTTGTGCGCTTGTGTTGCGATCGAAACGTCGTGATATATTATTTTGTTATATTCTTAGGTTTTTTCGGTAAAGTCACGTAGGTAAAAAACAATTAAAATTTATAAAAGTAAAATAAAAAAAATCACGACGTTTCGGAGGCAACACAAGCTTCCGTCTTCAGGTGGAACCGTCACAGCACGATTGCTGTATCAAGTAATTTATTAATTTTAATTTCATTTATTTTTTTACCTACGTGACTTTACCGAAAAAAACCTAAGAATATGAATCCTTGCAAGTCACGAAAGCTTCAAATCTAGAATTATTATTTTTCTGTTTAATTTTTCTACCTACGTGACTTTACCGAAAGAACCAACGGGTATGGATTCATGCAGTCACGAAAGCTTCAAATCGGCGACGCGAACATTTAGTCTTTCGCCTGGAAGGGCCTTGCTCCGTAGTCGGCCGGTAGACTCAGGGGGGTGACGATGCCGATGTTTTTGCCCAGGTTAGGCAAGGCTCCACTACAGCTTCCAGAGTTCCTTTCCTATGCAATACTTTGCACTCCGCTCGTGTTTTTGTATCATTGTTACTCTTAGGTTTTTTCGGTAAAGTCACGTATAGGTAAAAAATATAATAATGATAAAATAATAATAAATGAAAATAACTAAATTAAATCACGACGTTTCGGAGGCAACACAAGCTTCCTTCATCGGGTGTAAAAAAGGCTCAGCAAAATAACTGTAGTGGGAGTTCTAGATTTGAAGCTTTCGTGACTGCAAGGATTCATACTCTTAGTTCTTTCGGTAAAGTCACCATGTAGGTAAAAAATGAAATTAAAATTGATGCAGCAAATCTGGCTGTGACGGTCCCACCTGATGACGGAGACTTGTGTTGCCTCCGAAACGTCGTGATTTTTATTATTTTATTTTTTATTAATTTTAATTTAATTTTTTACCTACGTGACTTTACCGAAATAACTAAGAGTATGTAGTGAGGGTTATTTGTGATGGGACATTTGTTATATAGGGTAAGAGGAGGGGGGTGAGCCAAGGAGGATGTGCACAGGATGGAGGGGGGGTGTGGAGCCAACAAGATGAAGCTGATACTACATTACGGAACCACGGATGGGGGCGCAGAGCGGGGAAGAGTGGCGGTTGAGGTTTAACATGTCATTAACATGTCATTAACATGGTTAATCACATCTTTCCAATTATTGCTCAATTTGTACCCATCATCACGATTAAATTTAGTTATTTTCATTTATTATTATTTTATCATTGTATTTTTTTACCTACGTGACTTTACCGAAATAACCTAAGAGTATGAATCCTTGCAGTCACGAAAGCTTCAAATCTAGAATGCATCATTGTTGTTTATCACGGGACCACCCTTGCCAGCGTCAAAATATTAGAAAAGGTTTTACCCTTTCTGGCAATAAAAACAGTTGCGTTAAGATGTTAAAACACCACACAGAAACCTTTCGCAAAGAAATCATGTCCGCGTTAACCACATATACTTGTGGCGAACATGCAAACAAAATAAACCATGCTCTGGTAGTACAGGATGATGCATTGTCTTTGAAACTGATTGATCCACAACAGAGACAGCTTTCGATTTAAAGCTTTCGTGACTGCAGGGATTCATCTTCTTGGTTCTTTCGGTAAAGTCACGTAGAAGGGAAGTAATAAAATAATAAAAATAAAACAATAACATAATTCTCACGACGTTTCGGCCACAACGCAAGCAGCCGTCCTCAGGTGAAGACCAGGTCTGTCGGGGAGAGACGTTGTCTCTCGTTGTCTCCCCGACAGACCTGTTCTTCACCTGAGGACGGCTGCTTGCGTTGTGGCCGAAACGTCGTGAGAATTATTTTATGTTTTATTTTTATTATTTTATTACTTCCCTTCTACGTGACTTTACCGAAAGAACCAAGAAGAAGAGACAGCTTTCTTTGGCGCCTGGCCTTACTGGACATCTGTGCGGGGCCAACACCAAAGGAGCTCCACAGCTCATTCGATTCCTCCACGATTAAGACTTCTGATTCCGAGGAAGAGCCGCGACATCGTCGCGGAGATTGTGGGGGGGGGGGGGGGGGGCGATTTCATCCGCGAGACGTTTTGTTTCGCGCATCCGGGGAGGGAAACGCTGGGGACACGTTGTGTCGTCGTGTACAACATTGGACGTATTTCGCGCCGCGCATATGCCAACGTTGCTCATCGGATGTGCAGTGGTGGGGGGGGGGGGGGGACTACAACAAAGTAAAAAGAAACAACGCAAAAAGCAGTTCTAAAGAAATTAGTTTTAAATCTAGACGATGATTTGAAAGTGCATAGCTTCCAGTGGATTCCTAACATCGGAAGGAAGAGAGCGTTCCAGACGGCCGCATCATCAACAGCACCACCACCACCATCAACGTCAACTTCATTATGCAGGTCCCTCCTCAACATCACCATCATCACCACCATCACCACCATCATGTACGTACGTAGAACTTCCTTCGCACCGTACGTAGCCAAACGCGCTAATCGGAGGTGCGGGGGAAGGACACCGAACTAAACACAAATTGCAATTCTAAAGAAATGAGTTTTCTATCTCGATTATTTAAAAGTGCAAAGCTCCCAATGGATTCCTCATATCGGAAGGAAGAGACCCATAGACCCACAGAGATCCTAGTGACTCGTCAAGAGCCATAGAGACCTACAGAGACTCATATGTATGTTGGACTTCTTTCGCACCGTACGTAACCGACCGTGCTCATTGGAGGTGCGGGGGGGGCAACAAACGAAACACAAACATCAGTTCTAAAAAAAACATCAGCTTGTGGCGCCCTCCCATGGTCACAGCGCGCAGCGTTTGCCCTTCGTGCCGATACAACAGCAGGACAGTTGAACACGTGGCAGGCTTTCGCGACCAATATTATTCATAATCAACGTTTTTGGGTTTAGATCGCGTTATTTATAAATGTGTCGTAACCCTCCACCACCCGACACGGCCAATCAGTAAAAAAGTTTCACGTTGACAAAAGACAAATAGTTCACTGCTTTAGCCCACCGGTGTGTTGAAGCGTGAAACCACAATATTTACAATTTTTGAGTACGACGTTTCGCTGGTAATTGCATCCAGCATCATCGGGAAATTCACCAGAATGGTGAGGCTCTGCTCTGTCTCCCGTACTTATATAGAGCAACAGCAGGAGTTGCGTTAAAGTGTTCAAATCGACAAATAGAAGAAACCTTTGGCAATACATCAACTTACCGCATTGACCACACACACACACAGGACTTGTGGTGAACATGCAAACATACATGGCTCTGATACTAATAACTATATGGGCATTGTCTTTGAAACTGATTGGCCTACACCAGAGGCAGCAGCCTTCTTTAGCGCCCAGTCTCACAACGAGCGTCACACCAGAGAACAACCCCAAAAGGCGAACAGGAACAAAGACATGAGAGTTTTTTTGGGGGGTTAGATCTCGTGAATGTGTCGTTAAACCCGCCACCACCCGACACAGCCAATTGGTAAATGCGTTTGTCACGTGAACAAAACGTACCAAGTAGTTGCTGGTTCAGCACGCCGATTGCGTTGGAGAGGAAACTCGACATTTACAATTGTAGTGTAACGGAAATTAGTGTGTAGTGTATAGTGTAGTGTATAGTAGTGTATATTGTAGTGTATAGTGTAGTGTATAGTAGTGTAGTGTATAGTGTAGTGTATAGTGTAGTGAATAGTGTAGTGTATAGTGTAGTGTATAGTAGTGTATAGTGTAGTGTATAGTGTAGTGTATAGTGTAGTTTATAGTGTAGTGTATAGTAGTGTAGTGTATAGTAGTGTAGTGTATAGTGTAGTGTACAGTGTAGTTTATAGTGTAGTGTATAGTAGTGTATAGTAGTGTAGTGTATAGTGTAGTATACTAGTGCAGTAGTCACCGGTTGTGTGCTAGTGAGTAAACCCACTGCAACATTTTCAATTCGATGTTTCGCGACACATTTTATATTCACGCGAACGAACCCAAAAAACCTCTAATCATGGATCATATTTGTTGCGAAAGCTTCCTACTGCGTGTTAAACAGTACAAAGACAATGCACGCATACAGAGCGTTTATAGCTCGGGGTGAGATAGCTACATTATTATGGCATACCATTTTTTTTTGCCAGTATCAAAGGATGAAAAATAAGAATGGGTTTTGTTCCTTCCTGCCAATAAAACCGGGGTGTGAAAAAGAAGAATAATTTCTTACCCTTTTCTGGGTAAAACAGCTGTTCGATTGCCAGAAAGGGTAAAATCTATTCTTATTTTGTGATACTTTTGATTAACTGCTGGCAAAAAAAGGGTCCCGCAATAATAAAAACTCCGATGTAAAATAACAAAAACCCCACCCACCACCACCGCGTTAAACCACCCCGCGCGTGCCACACCACCACCCACGCCACCAAAGGTGACGCTTCGTTTCACCCCCGTGACTTCTTTGCAGGAGGTCCTGCCAAGTGTTCGTGCGTCGGAGGCGGCGGCGGCGCGGGGGGCGATGATTTGCTGCTGCTGCTGCTCAGTGTAGAATGCGACTTGAGTAACTTTGCCCGTGATTTGTTTCACACTTTGGCAAACTGGGTGCCCCGTGACGCCGGCACACGACGGCCAGCTCGTGCGAATGACGCCGCTGGATCTTTGAACGTCCAGCGCGCGTGTGTTTAAAAAAAAATGTTTTCACCTGCGAACGTTTGTATGTGTGTTGAACTTCTTTCACACCGTACTTAGCCGACCGTGGCTAATCGGAGGTTGCGGGGGAAGGACACCAAACTGAACACACAAATTCTAGATTTGAAGCTTTCGTGACTGCAAGGATTCATATTATTAGGTTTTTTCGGTACAGCACGATAGCTGATACAGCTATCGTGCTATGACGGTTCCACCTGAAGACGGAAGCTTGTGTTGCCTCCGAAACGTCGTGATTTTTATTTTATTTTACTTTTATTAATTTAAATTTTTTACCTACGTGACTTTACCGAAAAAACCAAAGAATATGAACACACAAAGCCAGAATCGGTGTCTCGCGTGCTCCGAGGGCTCACAGTACACGGCCCTCATCCCTGCTCTCCATTCTGGGGGCAGTTGGAGGAAATTCCACAGTACTATGGCAGGGACCCGAGGAGTTGGTTAACGTAGCGGCCACCTTTGTCGGTGTATTCCACCGTGCATCAAGCGGGGGGGGGGGGGGGTTCTCATCAGCCGGAACTTATTTTACTGGCCCCAGAGATGATGATGATGATTGATCATTATTTATCGTTGACAACTGAATGCCAAAGAGCCGTGAAGACCGTGATGATGGAGATGATTGAATGAACGATGATGATTTAATAATGACAGAGGATGATGACTGATATAATTTAATGGTTGATCATGTTTAAGACTGAATGATGATGATGATTTGATGACATTGATGATGATGATGATGGCATGAGTGCTTAAGTGATGATTAAGTAAACAATGGTAATGATGATGATTACAATGACAGTAATTCATAATAATGGTTTTAAATAGATCATGACAATGATGGTGTACTGGTCCTAGAACGATTATTTATGATGATTAATTTGATGATGATCGTGATGTCAGTGATGATGATAGTGATGACGATGACTGATCACGACTGAATAATGATTGAACAATTGAATAATGATTGCTGATGACGACAATAATGGAGACGTCAGCTCGTCAACACAGACCAGGGATTGAACTCAGGGTTCCCGCACGTGGGAGTCTCTACGCTGTCGAACAAAATGCACATCATCTGAACCACGTGTCTCCCATGCAGTCTCTCGATTACACCAGCACTTGGGTTGAACACGAATTGCATTATTAAGGTGCCATCGACTGAACCGTGACCAACAGTGGCATGTGTACACACACACACACATACACGTGTGAGCGTGTGTGTGTATTGGGAGCGATAGTGTAGCGGTTAGCGCTACGCTGCGCTACGAACCCGGCGACCCGAGTTCGATTCCCGCTCACGGCCAACACCAGTGACGATTATCTGAACCAGTCCTGGGCCTCCCTTAGGTCGACTGAGTCTCAAATGAGTACCTGGTGCGGTGTGTAAACATCGCCACTAGGCCACCCACCCCCTCGTGTGCCGTGCCGGCCTTCATAGGTGCTCGTTAACAGCACTTGCCCCAACTGTCTGTTAAGCCTATACGGGGGATCTTTGTCTTTGTTGTTTGACACATATATATAAATACACAGTAACTTACATCGGCGTTGAGTGTTTACGCGGCTGCGGCCAACTCCGCTTGTAACTTCACCCCAGGGGCACGGGCCCCTTCACACTTAGCCGTCGATTCCATCAATTGCACCATTGGTGGGGTGGTAGAGGTGGTGGGGGGCGACGGTGGTGGAGGTGGGTCAGGTGAGTGGTCAGCCAAGGTGGTGGTGGTGGTGGTGGCGGGTGCCTCCCTTGCGGGCCCGTCTTGTCTCACTGCAGGAATCCCGGTATCATCAGATCTGTAGGGCGCACGCACAAGAGGCAGCGGCGGGCGGGCCGGCTCAGCGATTCCATCTCCCGAACCGCGTGTTCAAAATTTGCGTTTGTGGGTTTTTAAATCCTTTACATTAAGTTCGCTTGCTTGCTTAGGACCGTGCAAATCTTTCGGTCGTTTTTTAACCCACTTGACAAAAGAATATGCATATCAAGGCGCCCCTTTTCCTCCCTTCCAACCCAGCTTATATATATGCTCCAAGCACGTGTGCTGTTTCATTCAGACGCTGTCGCCTCGACAGACCTGGTCTTCACCTGAGGACGGCTGCTTGCGTTGTGGCCGAAACGTCGTGAGAATTGTTTTATTATGTTTTATTTTCATTATTTTATTACTTCCCTTCTACATGACTTTACCGAAAGAACCAAGAAGATGAATCCCTGCAGTCACGAAAGCTTTAAATAGCCATGAGACATTTCAGATTAAAGTTTCTGTGCGTCTCACCGGCCGGGCGTCTGGGCTCGATGTTCTCGTAGACGGGAGCCCCCACGCTGCCCAGGAGGCTGCGGCTCTTCTTGGAGCGGAGCTCCTCCAGCACGCACTGGTGCAGAAACACGTACTGGCACTGGACGGGGCGGGTGTGGGGGCGACACGCACAAAGACAAAGATTCCCCCGTGTTAGCCTTTCACGGACTGTTTCGGGGCAAGTGCTGTTTGTAGCGAGTGGCACCTATGACGGCCGGCACGGCTCACGAGGGGGTGGGGGTGGCCAACACCACGCCCGGCCGCCTTTGTCTCCCTGGTGGCGATGTTTTCACACACTCCGCCGGGTACTCGTTCGAGGCCGAGTCGACCTCGGGGACGTGCGCGTGTGTGTGTTGAACTTCTTTTGCACCATACGTAGCCAACCGTGGCTAATTGGAGGTGCGGCAGAGGTCGCAATCGGGTACCCGATACCCGTACCCTACCCGATACCCGGCTATCTGTACCCGGCCGGGTACGGGTACCCGTTTGCGACCCTGGTGCGGCCGGGTACGGGTACGGGTAGGCCGTGAGTCACTGGTGAGTCACCGTTTGTCACTCATTTCCCAACGTCTTGTCTCTTTTCACAATTCAAGTTCCTAGAATCTACCCACCCACGCCTGCAACATGGCTTCATCCCAGAGGTCGCAATTGGGTACCCGATACCCGTACCCTACCCGATACCCGGCCGGGTACGGGTAGCCGGGTAATCGGGTAGGGTACGGGTATGGGTATCCGTTTGCGACCCTGGTGCAGCCGGGTATGTTCCGTGTTTTACCGAACGGTGAGGCCTAGCGAGGCCTGGAGAGAACTGATGAGGCCTAGTTAGGCTTAGTGATGGAATCAAAACCCGTTTGCGACCTCTGAGGTGCGGGGAAGGACAATAAACTAAACACAAAAAGCGGTGCTAGAGAAACGAGTTTTCATATTTAGCTCGTGGCCGTACGCACGCACGCACGCACCTCTGTCTGCACCATGAGCACTCGGTGCTGCCTGATGTCGCGCACCGTCCCGTAGACGTCCACCGCCCCGGCGCTGTCCATCTGCTGCAGCAGCCGGTCCAGCGCGATGAGAGTTCCCGTGCGGCCCACCCCGGCACTGCCCGGCAGAACAACGGCAAAGATCCCCCCCCACGCACGTATGTAGCCTTAACAGACTTTACACCATTGGAACCTCATTTGCCAGTAAAAAATATGATAATTGTTTTTTTACCCTTCTATCTGGCAACAAAACTGACGTCATCTGGTCCAACACTATGTGAGACTAGGCTCTAAGGAAAGCTGTCTTGGGTGTGGACCAATCATCTTCAAGGACAGTGTATACATTATCAGAGTTGTGTTTTTTGTTTGCATTATGACTGCAGGTATTGTGGTCTATGCAAACATGACTCCTTGTAAAAAAGGTGTCAGTTTTGTTGCCAGATAGAAGGGTAAAAAACCAATTATCATCCTTAACAAACTGTTGGGGCAGGAGCTAGTAGGGAGTAGCAGCACCTATGAAGGCTGGAACGCACGAGGGGGTGGATGCCCAGGAACCTCGCCCATGTGTGTGTGTTTAGGGTTAGCAGTGGTGCCAGTGACGGGTGGTGGGGTTACGGTTAGTGACGGTGCCAGTGTGGAGTGGTGTGGTCCGGTACATACACACACACCACACACACCACGTACACCACGCACACACAATATGCACAACACACCACAGACACCACACACACACCACACACACCACACACACACCACGCACACACCATACGCACATCACACCACACATACCACATGCACACCACACACACCACACCACACACACCACAACACACACACCACACACACCACACACACCACACACACCACAACACACACACCACACACACCACACACACCACGCACACCACACACACACACCACACACACCACGCACACCACACACACCAGACACACCACACACACCACGCACACCACACACACACCACACACACACCACGCACACACCATACGCACATCACACCACACATACCACATGCACACCACACACACCACACCACACACACCACAACACACACACCACACACACCACACACACCACACACACCACACACATACACCACACACACCACACACACCACACACACCACAACACACACACCACACACACCACACACACCACACACACACACCACACACACCACGCACACCACACACACCAGAAACACCACACACACCACGCACACCACACACACACCACACACACCACACACACCACACACACCACGCACAACACACACACACCACACACACACACCACACACATACACCACACACACCACGCACACCACACACCACACCACACACACACCACACACACCACACACACCACACACACACACCACACACACCACACACACACACACCACACACCTGCAGTGCACCGCGGTGGGTCCCCCGCCGGGGCTGCGGTTGGTGTAGTCGCGCACGGTGCGCACAAAGCCCACGAGGGAGTGGGCCGTCTCAGGGACTCCGTGGTCCGGCCACACCGTGTAGTGGAACTGCCGCACCACGCGCGGGCTCTCCGACGGGTCCTCCTGCGCGCGTCCGTGCGTCCGATCGCCCATTCGTCGTCAGCTCATTCGCGCACGCGTTCGCTCACGTTCAGCCATTTTTCGGCTAGGCCATCGAACAAAAGACGGATCACCGCATCGCCTCGCGCTTTCAGATTCGGCCGTCTGGAATGCTCTTCCCTTCCGATATGAGGAAGCCATTGGAAGCTGTGAAGTTTTAAATCATCTACATTAACAAACTAATTTCTTTAGAACTGATTTTTGTGTTTAGTTTCTTGTTCTTTCCCCGCGCCTCCGATCAACGCGGTTGGCTACGTACGGTGCGAAAGAAGTTCAACATACATACTTAGTGTGGTTGGCTACGTACGGTGCTCTGATACGTGCATCTGTCAACAGACCAATTCTAGACCCCGTGCCCTTATAAATCTCAACGTTCATCCTACAAAGTCCCATCACAAGGGAGAAACACAAACACGCACGAGAGCGCATCTCATACCGTGTAGATCTTGAATTCGCGGAGCGTCCACTCAGGCAGCACAGACTCGGAGAACATCTGCACGATGAGGTCGCCGTAGTACAAGGGGTCCTGGTCGAACGGCCAGTAGTGGTCGCACTTCACCTGCAACCGCCGAGGCGAGAGGAGAGAGTGAGGCTAGGCCCCGGCAAAAAGGCGCCAAGGTTGGGCCAACGTTGGCGCGTGCTTCGGATCCGTTGGTACAACGTTCCGTGTTTTACCGAACGGTGAGGCCTAGCGAGGCCTGGCGAGAACTGATGAGGCCTAGATAGGCTTAGTGATGCTCCATTGTAAAGTATGATGAGGCCTGATGAGGCTTCATTTAATGAGAGCGATTTAATAGTGAGAATGAATTAATGAATGAGTGGTCGATTGCGAATTAATGATAGTATAAGTGAGCAAGTGAACCTAGTCTTGGGGCCTGGGGATGCTTGTGAGGCCTAGTGAGTCCTGGAGAAGCTTGGTTTGGGATGGTATAGTGAAGCTGTAGTGAGCACCCTATTGGTGAGGCTTGGTGAGACTTGGTGAGGGGAGGCGAGGTAGAAATTCCTTAAAGAGGCCTAGGTAAGGCTTGGACTGAGAGGTTCGGTGAGGCATGAAGGTGAGGTCTGGTGAACCCCTGAGGTTACCCGAAGTTTAGACACTGGCACTTTGTGACCTAATTTTCCCAGTTGGCCCAACGTTGGCCCAACGTTCCACGTTAAATGGATTGAGGCCTGGTGAGGGCTCTGCATATGCATGCATGCTCTTACGTGTGTGTGCACGTTCGTGCGTGCGCGTACGTATGTGTGCACGCTCGTGCGTGTGTGCATGCTCATGCGTGCGTATGTAGGTGTGCACGCTCATGCGTGCGCGCGCGCGTGCGTACCCGCCCTCGCTCCACGCACTGCGTCACCATGACGACATTGTGCACGTTCTGCTCCCACACCATCCTCCAGAAGTCGTCCTTCGTTCCGGGAAGGGGGCCCTGCGTCGCCACGAACTCACGCCGGAAGCTGCAGCCCTGGTGGGAGGGACGATTCCGCGACAGCGGCGTTGTCGTTAACAACGACACAAAGACTCCCCACCCCGTATAGCCATTACAGGACTGTAGGGGCAAGTGTTGTTAGTGAGCACCTATGAAGGCCGGCATGGTGGCACACGAGGGGGTGGGTGGCCAGCACCGCACCCGGCCGCCTTCATCTCCCAGTGGCGATGCTTTTACTAACCACACCAGGGTACTTTGAGGCTGAGTCGACCTAGGGGGAGGCCCTGGACCGGTTCAGATAATCATCACCGGTGTTAGTCGTGAGCGGCAATCGAACTCGGGTCACCGGGTTCGTAGCGCAGCGTGACGCTAGCCGCTGCACCACCGCTCGCAGCCTGGCACACACCCCGTGGTGATGCCATCGCCGCTTAGTGCCAAATGGCAGTTGTTGTTGTTGTGTGGGTAGTGGCTAATTCTTCACGCTACAAGCCCGGCGACTCGAGTACGATTCACCGCTCACGGCCCCAGGACCGGTTGGGGCGGGGGGGGCGGCTCCTTACTGGGATGTAGTTGGCGTTGATGTAGTCGGAGCTGGGGTCGTCGTCGAAGCAGGACAGCTTCACCCTCGTCGCGTCGTCTGGGAGTGAATACAACGGGCACAGAGGTCACAGAGGTCACAGAGGTCAACGAGGTCACCGAGGTCACAGGTCACGGCGGTGGTAGTGGAAGCGAGAGAGATGGGGGACGTCTCTAACCCGCCCCCCTCAGTGAGGACACGCCCCCCTCAGTGTGTGAATCTGGCTTTGACAACAGCCATTGACCTCACCGCATGTCACTGGCCTGCGCTCGCCGCTTACTCTTGGAAAAAACTTAATTTGGAGCTTTCTTTCCCTGTCTCCTAATTTTTTCAAGCTATCGCACCGTACCACTCACCGTGCCACTCATTGACATGCTAATTTCTCTAACCCCTCCCTCTCTCTCCGCCCCCTCTCTCTATTTAAGGCCTCGACACGGAGGCGTGGTTTCTCTGTGTGCCTATGTTTGTTCTCTCTCTATGTATCTCTGTGATATCTGTCTCTACTTACATGTCTGTCTATATGTCTCTGGTTGTGTGTTTTATCTCTCTCTCAAATTTAGCATTCTCAGGAAGAACGTAATCAACCAGGTAGGGTGTTGACTGTTATGTTATCCGACTGTTGTATTACATTACATTTCTAAGCATACTAGATTTGTGTTTCTATTTAATTTATACCTGATGATGATTGCTTGTGTTGCAATCGAAACATCGTATGCTAGTATTAAATTTATTTATTTATTTTTATACGTGACTTTACTCTTGGAAAGCCAACATTGTTGACGATCAACGAGTTCAGAAAGGTCGTTTAAGTCCTTCTCGGTTGACCGTACGGATTTACTTTATTTTATCGTAGTTATTTTATGTCGGGCAGGCTCATTGCGCGATTATATTCACCAATGAGTCTCGCGTACGAGATAAGTTCACGTGGTTATACATCACCTGACGTGTACCCTCTGGGACATTGCCACGTTACCCCCAGGGGTCCGTTTACCCCCGGTTGGCAACCACTGGTGTAGTGTAGTGTATAGTGTAGTGTATAGTGGTGCAGTGTATAGTGTAGTGTATAGTAGTGTATAGTGTAGTGTATAGTAGTGTATTGTATAGTGTAATGTAGAATAGTGTATTGTATAGTGTAGGAGTGCAAAGTATAATAATCAATAGCATAGTGTATAGTGTAGTCTATAGTGTAGTCTATAGTGTAGTATATAGTGTAATATACAGCGTAGTGTATAGTGTAGTATATAGTGTAGTATATAGTGTAGTATGTAGTGTAGTGTATAGTGTAGTCTATAGTGTAGTATATAGCAGAGGTGGGACAAAGTCATTGTTATGCAAGTCCAAGTCGAGTCTGAAGTCATCAAATTCATGACTCGAGTCTGACTCGAGTCCAAGTCACATGACTCGAGTCCACACCTCTGGTATATAGTGTAGTGTATAGTGTAGTGTATAGTGTAGTGTATAGTTAAGTGTATAGTGTAGTATATAGTGTAGTCTATAGTGTAGTATATAGTGTAGTCTATAGTGTAGTATATAGTGTAGTGTATAGTGTAGTCTATAGTGTAGTGATAGTGTAGCATGTACGTAACAAACTCTCACGTATGATACAATTTCCCACGTTTTTAAATCACGACCACGTTACCCCCTGGGACATTACCACGTATCCCCTTAGGGGTCCGCCCCGTACCTCCCGGTCGAGAACCACTGCTCTAGGCGGCCTGGCAACATCGTGGATCCATGAGAGACGGTGCCTGGTAATCGGTCAGGTGCCCCCCCCCACCCCCCGCCCCCCACAACATTTTTATGTGTCTCTTTACACAGTCGGCAAACGTTACCGGCTCTAATTGAATAACAACAAAATGTCAACGCGGAAACGTTCAACGGAACTGCATTTTCACCCCAAAAAGTCAACTGAAACCGCGTGCTAAGTAAGCGTTGTCGCTGTTGTTTCTCTCACGCCGTTGTCGGAAACAAATCTCATGGTCGGTTGTCACGACAGGAGGGGGGGGCCCTCCAAGTCGTAGCTTCGGCCACCAGGGGGGCCAAAGCACCGCCCCCCACCCCCCTGCCAGGCCCCCACGCCAGAGGTCGCAAACGGGTTTTGATTCCCCGTACCTGTACCCGGCCGCACCAGGGTCGCAAATGGGTACCCGTACCCGGCCGGGTACCCGTTCCCTACCCATACCCGTACCCTACCCGAAATGAGTGACAAACGGTTACTCACCGGTGACTCACGTTCTACCCGTACCCGGCCGCACCAGGGTCGCAAACGGGTACCCGTACCTGGCCGGGTACGGGTAGCCGGGTATCGGGTAGGGTACGGGTATCGGGTACCCGGTTGCGACCTCTGCCCCACGCTAGTTACGCTACTCAAAGCCGCCGGTTTGTGTGCGTGGACCTTGACCCCAGCGGCGGACTAATCGCGACTTAGAGCCGTCGGCGGACGACGGGACCACTCACAGGGCAGCACGTTGTTGTAGCGGTTCTTGCCGCGGTTCTCGGGGAGGAGAGCCGCATCTTGGGGCTGGTGCCGCCCCACGTCCTTGAGATCCTTGCGACGAGAGGCAACGAGAGGCGACGAGAGGCAGGGGTCACAATCGAGAGTCAGAAGCTGGTCGTGTTTTTTTCTTTCTATCCTGGAGAAATGCAATGAGCTAGGAAGATTTTTTTGTTTTAAATACATTGGCGCGTGGTGTCGTGCAAGGTCTAAAAATATTTAAAACAATTTTTTTCTATTTTACCAGCGACCTGGTTATCACAAATGATAGTTCAACCAATCGTAAATGACGTCACGTGATTTTGGACGATTTTTGACACCCCCCCCCCTCCCGTTCGTCACACGGCGTCACAAAAAGTAAGACCCCCCCCTCAAATATGACGTCACAAATTTCTGCTCCCCCCCTTAAAAATAAAACAGGCTTCGAATCACTTTAAACTATTGTCATTGTAGTGCGTATTTAATGTGGCGCTGCACTCTGATGTTATAGGAGAAAACATTTATTAAAAAGTCTATTTAATTAAGTAGAACGTGTTGTCTATATTTATTTAAAGTTGCGCATTTTGATGTAACGTCACATTTCTCACCCCCCCCCCCTCGTCACACAGGTGCGTGACGTCATTTATGGACGGCCCCTTATCATCGTCACGTGGAAATGTATAGCGACCAAATACTCTAAACACGTGTTTCTTAACGTGGAGGGAAACCGGAGGGCCGGAGAAAAATCCACGCGTCAGGGTAGGGGTCGAACCCACGACCTCCTGTGTACCAGGCGAGGTAGTTAACATCTCCTAGCCACCGTGATGATGATGAGAGACACAGACTGTGTGTGGTGTGTGTGTTGGCTGTGTGTTTGGGGTGTGTGGGGTGTGTGTGTGGGGAGTATGTATGTGCGGTGTGTCGGGTGTGTATGTCTGGGCTGTGTGTGAGGTGTGTGTGGTGTGTGTGTGTGGTGTGTGTGGTGTGTGTGGTGTGTGTGAGGTGGTGTGTGTGGTGTGTATGTGGGGCGTGTGTGGGGTACGTGTGTGTGTGGTGTATGCGAGTGTGGTGTGTGTGTGGTGTGTGTGGTGTGTGTGTGGTGTGCGTGTGGGGTACGTGTGCAGTGTGTGTGTGTGGTGTGCGTGTGGGGTACGTGTGCAGTGTGTGTGTGTGTGCGTGTGTGTGTGTGCGTGTGTGTGTGCGTGTGCGTGTGTGTGCGTGTGTGCGTGTGTGTGTGCGTGTGTGTGTGTGCGTGTGTGTGCGTGCGTGTGTGCGTGTGTGTGTGCGTGTGTGTGTGCGTGGGTACGTGTGCAGTGTGTGTGTGTGGTGTGCGTGTGGGGTGTGTGTGCAGTGCGTGTGTGTGTGTGCGTGCGTGTGTGCGTGTGTGTGTGCGTGTGTGTGTGCGTGGGTACGTGTGCAGTGTGTGTGTGTGGTGTGCGTGTGGGGTGTGTGTGCAGTGCGTGTGTGTGTGCGTGTGTGTGTGTGTGCGTGTGTGTGCGTGTGTGTGTGTGCGTGTGTGCGTGTGTGTGTGTGGTGTGTGTGCGTGTGGGGTACGTGTGCAGTGTGTGTGTGCGTGTGTGTGTGTGCGTGTGTGTGTGCGTGTGTGTGTGTGCGTGCGTGTGTGTGCGTGTGTGTGTGCGTATGTGTGTGTGTGTGCGTCCCCTCCTCCACCTTACCTCGAACTCCTGCGACAGGAGGTAATTGGAGTCGGCCTGCAGCTTGCGCAGGTGATTCTCAAAGTCGGACAGGTAGATGGGACTGTGAAGAGCCAGGAGAGAGAATGTGGAATCAGTGGCCGTTCAGAGTGTTTGGCTGCTGCTATAAATGTCCGCACGATGATGATGATATGTCCACTTTGTTGAGCTATCGTTTGTGTTCGCCAGGTCGCTCCTGAAGAAGCGCTACATAGCAACTCAGTGGGGCCCTTACCTGGTCAAAAAAAATATTGTTTTTAAATACGCGTTTTAGTTTTCAATCTCCATGCCCGGAGATTGAATGGAACCGGCGACCTCTGGATCGCGGCGACCTCTGAACCGGCGATCTCTGAACCGGCGACCTCTGAACCGGCGACCTCTGAACCGGCGACCTCTGAACCGGCGACCTCTTTAACCGGCAACCTCTGAACCAGCGACCTCTTTAACTGGCAATCTCTGAACCAGCGACCTCTGAACCGGCGACCTCTGAATCACGGCAACCTATGAACCGGTGACCTCTTAACCGGCGACCTCTGACCCGGCGACCTCTTGATCGCGAGCCCCAGCGCGCCGTTGCCCGCTTGACACCGCCACCGCGGCGACCCCGCAGGGCAAACACCGAGCGCCGTCTCGAGTTTCCCCGGCTGTGTGCGGGCGCGGGGGGTTTCACCTCCTCTCGGTCTTGCGTTGGGTCTTGGAGCCCGCCGTTTTCTCCGGCGACTTCAGCTGCATCGGCTTGTCCCGCTTTTGCCTGCAACGGCAGAGTTGCCGCGAGTGTGTGTTAGTGTTGTGTGCGTTTGTTTGAGAAGATGTTCCATTACGGGGGGGGGAGGGCATGACCGTGGCCGAGAAGGCCCGAAGCTTCGTGTGGAGCGACAAACCAGCTAGCGTCCACGGGGTATCCGCTCGAATGATTCGGAGTGAAAACCCCTGCTGTCAAACCGGAGCCGGTCATGAGCACACTGCCAAAGCATGGAAAACTCTCCACTCTCTCTGCCCCATCAGTTGCCACAGTAGGGGGCACAGGTGGTGCATCGGCCAGTCATCTCAATCAGTCGACTTGCTGGGTCTGTCCCGTGAGCTATTGCCGGCGGGCGTTCGACACTTCACGTGGCCTTAAAATGAACCTAGCCTGGCACAAGTGCCATGGTGATGTCACTGCCACTTAGTGGGGAATGGCGGTTGTTGTTATTGTTCTGCTTGAGAGTGTGTGAGAGTGTGAGTGTGTGAGTGTTGGCAATCATAGGTGGTACTTGCTAAAAGCACTTGCCCCAACAGTCTGTTAAAGCTATACAGGGGGTCTTTGTCTTTTTATGTGTGTGGTAGCAGTTAGCACACTGCGCTATGAACCCCACGACCCGAGTTCCAATTCCCGCTCACCGATCCTGGGTCTTCCCTAGGTCCGCTCAGCCTCAAATGAGTACCCGGTGCGGTGTGTGGTAAACATCGCCGCTGGGGAGACAAAGGCGGCCGGCCGTGGTGCTGACCACCCAACCCCTCGTGTGCCACCGTGCCAGCCTTCATAGCTGCTACTACTTGCTCACAGCACTTGCCCCGCCAGTCTATCAAGGCTACACGGGGGACCTTTGACCTTTGCTAACATGGAGCGGCGGCGCAAGCGGCCGGCGCACGGCGCCGCGAGCCCAGCGAGCCGAATTCGATTCCCACTCGCAGCCCGCGGGGGTCCGTCACAGGCCAGAGCCTTTCGCCTGTTTGGGTGACGAGCGCGGCGAGTGTGGTGCGGCACGGGGGGGGGGGGGAGAAACGCCGGCGTTCCGGCGCGGGCGAGCGCGCCGCTGGCCACGTACGGCACGAGGGCCTTGCGCTTCCAGTAGAGGAGGGCGGCCGTGGAGACGAGCAGCAGCGAGAGGGCGATGCCGGCGAGGGTTCCCTCCACCGGGCCCCAGAACTCCTCTGCGTTCACGCGGCGCAGAGACAGACGACGACGATAACGACGAGTCAACCCGCCTGTGCGTTGAACTTCTTTCGCGCCGTACATAGCCAACCGCGCTAATCGGAGGTCTGTAAGCCTTGGATGGCTGTTTTTTTTTTTTACACTGCACAAGCGAGCCGTGCCGGGGCCAAGGCGAGCCAGCTCGGCGCGCAACGGGAGGGAGGGAGGCAGTGGAGGGAGGGAGGGGTGGAGGAATAATATTACAAATATGTACATAGAAAACATAGGGTGAACATAGACATGGAGTAGGGAGAGAGGGAGTAGAGAGAGAGAGGGAAGGGGTAAGGAGAGCAGAGCGTGAGATCTTTCATTTAAAAAGGGGGGGGGGGGTGTTTACATAAAGCAAAGCATAAAAAAAACGAATTGATGAAGGAAGAAAAGTGCTAACTACACCCAGCATATTCTTGTTACCTCTGATCGTAAAAAAAATTATAATACAAAAATACAAAAATAAAAAGGGAGGAAAGGGAGGGAGGGGAAGGGAGGGAGGGAGGGGAAGGAGGGGAGGGAGTTTAGGGAGGGGAGGGAGGGAGAGAGGGAGGGGATGGAGGGGGATGGAGGGAGGGAGGGGAGGAAGGGAGGGTGTTTTTTTCCCACTGCGGGAGCCGAGCCGTGCCACCGACGTCACGCGCGATGAACGCGTGGAGAACGCACGGAGGGAGACGGGGCACACGGACGCACCTGGCGCGGTGAGGATGGGCGCGGAGAAGAATGTGTCGGTGAAGAGCGGCTCGTCGAGACCTCGGGGGACGTCCTGCAGCGCCGTGTAGGCCCTCACGCTCAGCCTAGCCACAACCACAACCACCGTGCACTCAGCCTAGTCACAACCACAACCACAACCACCGCTCGCTCAGCCTAGCCACAACCACCGCTCGCTCAGCCTAGCCACAACCACAACCACCGCACGCTCAGCCTAGCCACAACCACAACCACCGCAGGCTCAGCCTAGCCACAACCACAACCACCGCACGCTCAGCCTAGCCACAACCACAACCACCGCAGGCTCAGCCTAGCCACAACCGCAACCACCGCACGCTCAGCCTAGCCACAACCACAACCACCGCACGCTCAGCCTAGCCACAACCACAACCACCTCAGGCTCAGCCTAGCCACAACCGCAACCACCGCTTGCTCAGCCTAGTCACAACCACAACCACCGCAGGCTCAGCATTGCCACAACCACAACCACCGCTCGCTCAGCTTAGCCACAACCACAACCACCGCTTGCTCAGCCTAGCAACAACCACAACCACCGCAGGCTCAGCCTAGCCACAACCACAACCACCACACGCTCAGCCTAGCCACAACCACAACCACAACCACCTCAGCCTAGCCACAACCACCGCACGCTCAGCCTAGCCACAACCACAACCACCGCTCGCTCAGCCTAGCCACAACCACAACCACCTCAGCCGAGCCACAACCACAACCACCTCAGCCTAGCCACAACCACCGCACGCTCGTCCAATGTATTCATGTCGAAGTTCTTTCCCACCGCGCTCATCGGCGGTGGCCCAACCCCGACCCACCGGACGCTCGGCCTGACCACGTCCACACCCACCGCACCACCGCTCCCCACACGGCCACGCGGACCGGGGGGGGGTGGGGGATGACGGCGACGGCGGCGGCGGCGGCGGCCCTCACCGGTAGGGCGTGTTGGGCCGCAGCGGCCCCCCGTGGCAGGGCCCTCCCGCGGCGTCGGCACAGCCCCAGGCGGCATCGGCACGCCCGGCGCCGATCTGCGCGGAGAAGGCCCCGAGGCGGTCGCGCAGGCAGCGGTTGGCGAAGGGCGGCGTCGCGTACACCTTGACGGAGGCGTTGCGCGCGTACTCCTCGTACGGCGGCAGCGAGTGCCGCGGATCCGGCTTGGCGGGCAACGTGTCTGCAGGAGGGGGAGGGGGGCCAGGAGGGAGGGTCATCGACGCCGCCATTGCCATCGTCGCCGCCATTGCCATCGTCGTCATCGTCGTCATCATCAGCTGTCTTGGTCCTCATCATCGTCATCATTCATCATCATTTTTTCTAAATCACTAACGTCGTCTAAATCGCATTTTAATCGTTGTCGTCACCATCATTGTCATCGCCATTGTCGATTTAATCATCGTCGTCATTGTCGCCATCGTCAGCTCTGTCTTTGTCGTCATCATCATTATCATCACCCGGCCCCACCCCCTCCCCCCTGCCCCCACCCTCTCCCCCGCCCCCCCCCCCTCTCCCCCGCCCCCCACCGTCGCCCTTACCCTGGGACTCGTGGACGATGACGCTGAAGAACTTGATCTCCCCGTTGGCGTCGCTGAACCAGTCGCAGCTGATGTTGAAGCGGATCCCCTTGCGGAACGCCACGCTGCTCCTGTCGGCGGGGGCCGCCTCGCGCGCCGGCTCGGGGGGCCCTGCACACCGGTGGGGGGGGGGGGGGAGGGACAGCGGTGGGAGGGAGGGGGGTGATAGCGGGAGACAGCCGGGGCACGGGGGGGGTTCTCAGCAGGTTCCTGATGTGTCAGTAATCGTTGTTATTAATACAGGGTGCTTGAAAAGTGTTTTAACACTTTTGAAGAATTTGCAACAACAACACCACGAGAAATGTTCTTGGGTTTTTTCGGTAAAGTCACGTAGGTAAAAAAAATAATTAATTAAAGTGAAATAAAATAAAAATAAATAAAAATAAAAATCACGACGTTTCGGAGGCAACACAAGCTTCCGTCTTCAGGTGGAACCGTCACAGCTCGATAGCTGTATCAAGTAAATAAGAAATTCCAAGAGATCCTACCCCGTATATATACTGGTTGAGGGGGGGGGATGAGCCAGGACAGGCCCCCTTTTTATTATTATGGTAAAGCCGCACCAACCTCAATGTTTAGCAAGCACTGGGCCACTACAGGGCCAACGCCCATGCCGATGTTGGCCTCGGGCGTAGCGCGTTTTACTGGGTTCGGCTTCAGGCAGAGGTCGCAATCGGGTACCCGATACCCGTACCCTACCCGATATCCGGCTACCCGTACCCGGCTGGGTACGGGTACGGGTACCCGTTTGCGACCCTGGTGCGGCCGGGTACGGGTAGGCCGTGAGTCACTGGTGAGTAACCGTTTGTCACTCATTTCCCAACGTCTTGTCTCTTCTCACAATTCAAGTTCCTAGAATCAACCCACCCGCGCCTGCAACATGGCTTCATCCCAGAGGTCGCAATCGGGTACCTGTACCCGTACCCTACACGATACCCGGCCGGGTACGGGTAGCCGGGTATCGGGTAGGGTACGGGTACCCGTTTGCGACCCTGGTGCGGCCGGGTACGGGTACGGGTAAAGAATCAAAACCCGATTTAAAGCTTTCGTGACTGCAGGGATTCATCTTTTTGGTTCTTTCAGTAAAGTCACGTAGAATGGAAACAATAAAAATAATAAAATAAAACATGATAAAATAATTCTCACGACGTTTCGGCCACAACGCAAGCATCCGTCATGTTTTATTTTATTATTTTTATTGTTTCCATTCTACGTGACTTTACCGAAAGAACCAAGAAGATGAATCAAAACCTGTTTGCGACCTCCGGCTTCAGGGCACGACAAAGGGAAACGGCGGCGACGCCGGCGGCGCTCACGATCGATCATGGTGACGATGGCCTGGACAGCGGCGGCGCTGTGCCGCTCCCCAGAGACGGCCACCAGCGTCACGGTGTAGTTGTTGTGCGGCTCCAGGTTGGCGAGGACGTGGGAAAAAATGGCGGCGGCGGCTCCGGCGGGCAGCAGCGCCGAGACGCGTCGACCGCGGCCGCCGGAGGACGGGTCGCAGGCGACGAGGAACGCGTCCACGTCGGAGCCCGCCGGCGCCGACCACGAGCACGAGAGCGCCGTGGAGTTCTCCGGGCGGCAGTGGAAGCCGGCGGGACCCAGCGGGACTGGACGGACGGACAGGTGGAGTGGCTTGTCGTCATCGCGTGGAAATTTACAGCGGTCAAACACTCAACTGTTTATTGACTCTCGTGTTACAGAGCGTTACGGTTTTTTTTTATCGACCCCGGAGGGATGATGGGCTCGGTCAACTGCTAAACAGGCTCACTGATGCAGTATGACTAAAAAAATTGAAAAACGATTTAAATTTTACCAGGTCAGACGCGGCCTTTTCATCACGTGGAAATTCGTAGCGGCCAAATACTCTAAACGTGTACCGTTGATGCAAATGTGGAGGGAGAGAGAGATGCAAACTTCAAATACACAGCAGCAGGCTTCAGGGTCGGGATGGAATCCACGATCGCCCGTACACCAGGCGAGGCAGTTAACATCTCCTAGCCACTGTGATGATGATGAGAGACGCAAACTTCAAATATATAGCAGCAGGCGGCAGGGTCGGAATCGAACCCACAACCTCCCGTACACCAGGCGAGGTAGTTAACATCTCCTAGCCATCGTGATGATGATGAGAGACACAGACTCCAAATATACAGTAGCAGGCGTCAGGGTCGGGATGGAACCCACGACCTCCCATACACCAGGCGAGGTAGTTAACATCTCCTAGCCACCGTGGCGCCAAAGCAGCAGCGGCGGCGTGCACACAGAGACGCACGACCCGCAGCTCCGGCCTCGTCTCCATCGGGGAGCTCGCTCTCACCGGTTCGCACGAATCCGTGGCAGGCCTCGCTGACCGTGGGTAGCACCCCGCCGCTCAGCGCCCGCACGGCCACCGCGTAGCCGCGGCCCGGCACCAGCCCCGCCAGCCAGCGGCGGGCGTCGAGCGGCGCTCCGCCGCCGCCGCCGGCGCCGCCCGGCGACCGCACGCTCAGGCCGGGGTGGTTCGGCCGCACGACCACGGAGAGGTCGGCGACGCCGGCGCCCCACGGGTAGTCGACGAGGAGCTCGGCCGCCGTGGTGCTCACGTTGGGGAAGGAGAGACGCAGCGGGGCGCGGGGCACTGGGGCGGGGAGACGGCACGGTGGGTGGTGGGGTGGGTGGGGGGAGACGACATGGGGGGAGGGGGTACGATGGGGGAGGGGGGGGAGAAACGATGGGGGGGGGAGATGACACGGGCAGAGGGAGCAATGGGGGGAGGGAGACAAGGGGGGGGGGAGACGATGGGGGGGGGGGAGGGAGACAATGGGGGGGGGCGGGGGGGGGAGTCAACGAGACGACATTGTGGGGGGGGGGACGATGGGGGAGGGGGGGAGAAACGACGACACAGGGGGAGGGGGGGAGACAACAGGGGGGGGGGGGTGAGATGACATTGTGAGGGGGAGGGGACGATGGAGGAGGGGGAGAGAGACGACACAGGGGGAGGGGGGGAGACAACGGGGGGGGGGGGGCGGGGTGAGATGACATGGGGGGTGAGGAGGTGAGTGCATGACCCGAGCACGGTAGCAGTGTTAACCCCTTCCCATGAACCCCGTTCAATAATAAAACAAATGTTGTCAACACGAAAACAACAAAAAAGTGTGTCGGGAGCATGAAACCCACGTGTGCGCGCCTGCACGCTCGTCTCGCTCATCAGCTCGGCGCTGTACGTGGTGACGCTGAGCGTGTAGAGCCTCCCAGGCGCCAGCCCCCCAAAGTCCCAGCCCTCCACGGCGGGGGCGCCCAGCTTGCTCTGGTGCAGCGCCTTGTCGTCGGCGCCGTGCAGACGGATCTCGTAGAAGTCGTGGTCGCCCGACGCGGCGGTCCACGCGAAGCGCAGCGAGTCCGTGCTGTTGGCGCCGGTCGAGCGTAGTCCGGTCACCGTCGCCGGCACTGGCGGGGGGGGGGGGGGGTCACGTGTCAGCGTCCGGTTAGCGCGGTTGGCCCATAGACTCGCACAGAGACCCGTAGACTCAGACAGCGACACATAGACTCACACAGAGACCCACAGACTCACACAGAGACCCACAGACTCACACAGAGACCCACAGACTCACACAGAGACCCGTAGACTCGCACAGTGACCCATAGACTCACACAGAGACCCACAGACTCGCACAGAGACCCACAGACTCACACAGAGACCCACAGACTCACACAGACACCCACAGACTGACACAGAGACCCATAGACTCGCACAGAGACCCATAGACTCGCACAGAGACCCACAGAATCATACAGATACCAATAGACTCACACAGAGACGCACAGACTCACACAGAGACCCACAGACTCACACAGACACCCACAGACTCACACAGACACCTACAGACTGACACAGAGACCCACAGACTCACACAGAGACCAACAGACTCACCCAGACACCCACAGACTCACCCATACACCCACAGACTCACCCAGACACCCACAGACTCACACAGACACCCACAGACTCACACAGAGACCCACAGACTCACCCAGACACCCACAGACTCACACAGACACCCACAGACTCACCCATACACCCACAGACTCACCCAGACACCCACAGACTCACACAGACACCCACAGACTCACACAGAGACCCACAGACTCACCCAGAGACCCACAGACTCACACAGACACCCACAGACTCACACAGACACCCACAGACTCACCCATACACCCACAGACTCACCCAGACACCCACAGACTCACACAGACACCCACAGACTCACCCAGACACCCACAGACTCACCCAGACACCCACAGACTCACACAGAGACCCACAGACTCCCACAGACACCCACAGACTCACCCAGACACCCACAGACTCACCCAGACACCCACAGACTCACACAGACACCCACAGACTCACACAGAGACCCGTTAACCGAGAACACCGGGCTCAATCCACCCACTGTGGGACCACGCCCCCCGCGTGGACTCACGCGTTCGCGCCTGCGCCGTGGCGGGCGAGCTGAAGAGGCCGCCGCTCACGGTGAAGACGCGCACGCGGTAGAGGCGCCCGGGCGTGAGGTCGCCGTAGGCGTGCCGGTCCCGCGCCGCCGGCACCAGCTGGCTGGTGATGAGTGTGTCGTTGGGGCTGAGCAGCTGCACCATGTAGTGCTCGGCGGAGCCGTCGCACGGACGCCACCGCACCGACAGCTGTGCCGGGCGGCCGTCGTTGTCCGCGAACACGGACGGCACGCTCGCCGGCACTGAGGTTAGGGGGCGGGGGGTTGGGGGGGTCACACAGCGTAGGCGTGGGGATGATGGTTCGTGGGGGGGGGGGTTGGGGGAAGAGGGGGGTTGGTTGATAGGGTGAGGGTTCAGGGGATAGTCTATGGGGGATAGTGTCGGGGCTGGGTTACGGTGTGTGGAGGCTAGTCTATAGGGCATTTAGTGTGGGGGTGAGTTTATAGGGGATAGTGTGGGGGTGAGTTTATAGGGGATAGTGTAGGGGTGAGTTTATAGGGAATACTGTGGGGGTGAGTCTATAGGGGATACTGTGTCGACGAGTTTATAGGGGATACTGTGGGGGATAGTCTCTAGGGGATAGTATGGGCGCTAGTCTATAGGGGATAGTATGGGCGCTAGTCTATAGGGGATAGTATGGGTGCTAGTCTCTAGGGGATAGTGTGGGCGCTTGTCTCTCGGGGATAATATGGGGCTAGTCTATAGGGGATACTGTAGGGGCTAGTCTCTAGGGGATAGTATGGGCTCTAGTCTATAGGGGATAGTATGGGCGCTAGTCTATAGGAGATAGTATGGGCACTAGTCTATAGGGGATGAGGAGCGAGATGCCCGCCTACCCGTCCTGCCTTCGGCTGAGACGGGGGCGCTGGTCACTCCGCCGCTGGTGGCGGTGACGGCGACGCGGTACGCCGAGCCCGGCACGAGACCCGCGAAGGAGAATTCGGCGTCGCCCGGTTCGGCCGTCGCGTTCACCACCAGCGAGCCGTTGCCGTCGGTGAGGTGCAGCAGGTAGGCGTCCACCTGCGCGCAGTCGTCGCCATCGACATCGTCGTCATCGTCGTCATCATTGTCGTCATCATTGTCATTGTTGTCGTCATCGTCGTCGTCATCATCGTCGTCATCGTCGTCATCATTGTCGTCATCATCATCATCGTCGTCATCATCATCATCGTCATCATCGACATCGTCATCATCGTCGTCATTGTCGCCATCATTGTTGTCGTCATCATAATCATCGTCGTCATCGTCGTCATCATCATCGTCGTCATTGTCGCCATCATTGTTGTCGTCATCATCATCATCGTCGTCATCGACGTCGTCGTCATCGACGTCGTCATCATCGTCATCAGCGAGCCTATTTGGGAGTTGACTGAGCCCATCATCCCTCCGGGGTCGATTAAAAAGTAACGCTTTGTGACATGAGAGTCACTCAAAGTGACCGTGAGTGGTGAGTGCAACAGCCTAGGATCTCGGCGTCCCGGTTTCCAGATCCACACCAGAACATGAGTGACACATTGTGTCTGGCTGAGTGAGTTGGTGGGTGAGTCAGTTTATGAGTGGGTGGATGGGTGAGTGAATGAGCAAGCAAGTGGGTGAGTGAGTGAGTGAATGTATGAGTGGGTGAGTGCATGAGTGAGCGAGTGGGTGGGTGAGTCGGTTTATGAGTGAGTGCATGCATGAATGAGCGAGTGAGTGGGTGAGTGAGTGAGTGAGTGAATGAATGAGTGTTAAAGTGGATGAGTGAGCGAGTGGGTGGGTGAGTTGGTTTATGAGTGAGTGGATGAATGAGTGACTGAGCGAGCGGTTGAGTGAGTGAATGTATGAGTGCTAAAGTGGATGAGTGAGTGAGAGAGCGGGTGGGTGGGTGAGTGGACGAGCGAGTCGGTGAGCAATCGACTGAGCCCTCTGTGGCGCATCCCACTGTGGCCGATGACGACGACTCTGACTGACACGACGACGTGACAGCACAATTGTGAGACAACTGGAGGCCCTGGTGGGTGTGAGGAGGACCAAGACGAGGTGGAGGATGACGAGGAGGGGGGAGGGGGAGGGTCTGGGCGCTTACCTTGCCGGGCGACGGGCGCCAGCGAGCCATGAGAAGGTCGGTCGAGTAGCGGTTGTCCACCACCAGGTTGCTCACTGTGCCTGGCACTGAGACGCGGAGACACGGGGAGACACGGGGGGACATGGGGAGACACGGGGGACCACAGAGACACGGGGAGACAATGGGGGACCACAGAGACACGGGGACATGGGGACCACAGAGACACACAGAGACACACAGAGACACACAGAGACACAGGGAGACACGGGGAGACACGGGGAGACACGGGGGGCCACAGAAACACGGGGAGACATGGGGACAGGGAACGCCCAGAGAAACATCAGCAACGGACGGGCGTGTGACGACGTTTGCCAAGCGTGGTGCACAGCAGCTTCTGCTGCTGAAGCTGGAAGTCTGTCGACCCAGCGGCCGCCATTAAGGGGGTGGAAGGGAGGAGCTAGAAGCGGAAGAGAGACGGAGAGAGATACGTCCCGAGAAGTTCCGACAGATGCCCTCGGAGATGCTAGGTATCATATAGGTTCTAGAGATCTACAGAACGTACATACTCTTTGGTTCTTTCGGTAAAGTCACGTAGGTATAAAAGTCCAGCAGTTCCACTGCTGGATTATATTTTTTTCGCCTGAGGACGACCGCTTGTGTTGCGATCGAAACGTCGTGATTTCTTTTGTTTTTCTACCTACGTGACTTACCGAAAAAAACAAAGAGTATGGATTCCTGCAGTCACGAAATCTTCAAATAACGATAATGTACATTTCTGTAGATCTATGGAACCTTCAGGTTCTAGGGTATAGTGGAGATCAAAGAGATTCTGCAGATCCTGAATGTCCTGGCTGCCACAGAGGCCTTGGAGAATCTTACAGATCTTAGAAGTCCTGCAGGAGACGTAGTTGACCCTAAATACGCTTGGCTTTCCAGAAGCCCGAGATAATCCAGTAAAACTTAGAGATCCAGATGATCCCAAGATAATCCTGTAGAACCTAGAGATCCAGACGATCCCCAGATAATCCTGTAGGATTAGAGATCCATACGATCCAGGGATGAGGCCTGTATACTTAGAGTTTGCTGTGTGTCTCTCTCCCCGTGGTCGCGTGAATTTTCCTCCACGTCTTCCGGTTTTTCCCACCACATTTGGAATCGATGTCACACGTTTAGAATATATGGCTGCTATGAATTTCCACGCGACGAAAAGGCCACTCCATTGAGGCTATCTCTTGCGGCCAGGTCGCGTCTGAAAAATAAGCTAGTAGTTCAATGTGCCTTACCTGGTAAAATTTAAATCGTGTTCAGTTTTTTTTTTGGTCATACACATCGTCGTGGACATCATCGTGATTGGCAGGTACGCATCTGTCATCAACATTGACGTCGTGCGTGAAGAGTAATTGGCTGCTCTACATTTCCACGTGACGAAGATAAGCCACTTCGTCGAGCTATCATTTGCGGCCAGGTCACTTCTGATAAAAGAGCTACAGAGCCCTGTGGGCCTTACCTGGTGAAATCAAAATTAAGTTTAGTTTACGTTTTGGATTTCCTGGCAGCCATAGAAGCCTTAGAGAATCTTGGAGATCTTATGAAGTCCTAGAGGAGATATAGTTGACTTTGAATATCCTCGGCTGCCCTAGAAGCCCTAGGTAATCCTGTAGAGTCTATAGATCCAGAAGATCTTCCTTCACCTCCTTCTCTCTCCTTCTCTCCCTCCTCTCCCTCTTCCATCTTCTACTCCCCTCCTCCTCCTCCTCAACCTCCTCCTCTCTCCTTCTATCCCTCCTCCACCTCCTCCCCTCCCTCTTACTCATCATCCTCCTCCACCTCCTTCTGCTACTGCTGCTGTGTTTAGTTTATAGTCCTTCCCCGCACCTCCGATTGGCCACGGTTGGCTACGTACGGTGAAAAAGAAGTTCAACGTACACACACACAGACATAGAGGAGGCCCCGCGGAGGACGGTGCACGGGCACCGGCGGCTCACCGGTTCTGCCGGTGACGACCTCGGGCTCCCCGCTGAGCGCGCCGCTCACGGCGGCGACGGCGACGCGGTACTCGTGGCCCGGCGCCAGCCGCCCCACGGTGGCGTTGGTGGCGCCGGGCGGCAGCGTGAGGTTGCGCTCGGTCCCGGCGGCACCGACCCCACCGCCGCCGCCGCTGCCCCCGAGCGGAGGCCACAGCGACACCAAGTAGGAGGTGACGTCGCCCGGCGCCGGGGACCACGTGACGGAGAGCGAGCGCGAGTCCAGCCCGACGGCCGCCAGCGCCTGCACGGAGCCCGGAGCTGAGCGTGGCGCGGAGTGGTGGGCGATGTAGAGATGTGGGCGACGTGGCGATGTGGGCGATGTGGAGAGGTGGGCGACATGGGAGACGCGGAGAGGTGGGCGATGTGGAGAGGTGGGCGATGTGGAGACGTGGGAGACGCAGAGAGATGGGCGATGCAGAGATGTGGGAGATGTGGAGACGTGGGAGACGCGGAGAGGTGGGCGATGTGGAGAGGTGGGCGATGTGGAGATGTGGGAGACGCAGAGAGGTGGGCGATGTGGAGAAGTGGGCGATGTGGAGACGTGGGAGATGCGGAGAGGTGGGCGATGTGGAGAGGTGGGCGATGTGGAGAGGTGGGCGACGTGGAGATGTCGGCGATGTGGAGATGTGGTCGATGTGGAGAGGTGGGCGATGTGAAGATGTGGGAGATGTGGCGATGCGGGTGACATGGAAACGTAGGAGACGTGTAGATGTGGGCGATGTGAAGAGGTGGGCGATGTGGAGAGGTGGGCGATGTGGAGACGTGGGAGACGTGGCGACGTGGAGATGTGGGAGATGTGGAAGACGTGGGAGACGCGAGGGACAGAGGGAGGTGGAGAAACGGGGGGGACGCGGGGAAGTGGGGGGAAATTATAGGATACACTTTGTTTTACCCCAGGATAGCCTCACTGAGTCTCGTGACTCTTCTTTCAAGAGGGTCCTGCCAGCTTTTTGCAGTTGGGGGCGACGCTGCTGCTGCTGCTGCTACTGTCTGTGGTCCCAACTGAGTGATTTTTGCAGGACATTTCTCAGCATTTTGATGTTTTGGCTTATACTGGTTACATTGTATGGGGGGTGGGGGGGTAGGGAGGGGTGGAGGGAACGGGTTAGCCAAGGGCGGAGGAAACCCAAGCAGACCAGTGGGAGAACGTGTAAACTCCACACACAAACAAACTCGCAAAGACAAAGATCCCCCGTATAGCCTCAACAGACTGTCTCCCCGGTGGCGATGGTTACACATCGCAGCAGGTACTCATTGGAGGCTGAGTCGACCTAGGGGAGGGCCGAGGACCGGTTCAGATCATCGTCACCGGTGTTGGCCGTGAGCGGGAATCGAACCTGGGTCGCCGGGTTCGTAGCGCAGCGCACACACACAAAGCTCCACACATTGGGGAACCCGAGTCGGGAATCGAACCGAGGCCCGTCAACCCCTACCCCCCCCCCCCCCCGCCACCGTCGTCGCCGTACCCGTCTGCGCCGCGATGCTCGCAGTGCGCCGCTCCTGGCCGCTCCACGTGGTGACACTCGCGTTGTAGACGCGCCCCGGCGCCAGCTCGCGCGCCACGTAGCCGTCCGACGAGCTGGGCAGGCTCGCCGGGTCGACGCCACCGGCGCCGCCGGACGAGACCGACGCCACCAGCCACACCTCGACCCGATCGGCGTCGCCCGCCGGAGGGTCCCAGCGCAGCAGCAGGCGGTCCGTTGAGCGCTCTTCGACGCGCAGGCGCGACACCGCAGCCGGCTCTGCGGCCGGTGCCGGATAGGGGGGAAGGGGGGGTGGGAGGGAAAAATATCGGCGTCGACGGAGGTAGCGTCGTGATAGTCACCAAGAGCAGAACCGGCAGCAGCAGCGGCATCAGAAGCACCAGTTTGGTGTCCTTCCCCCGCACCTCCGATAAGCACGGTGGGCTACGTACGGCAGCAGCGCCAGCAGCAGCACAATCAGCATCAACAGCACCTTTAGCATCGCTAGGACCATTACCATCAGCATCACCAGCACCTTTAGCATCGCTAGTAGCATAACCATCAGCATCACCAGCAACTTTTAGCATCGCTAGGAGTATTACATCAGCATCATCAGCAGCAGCAGAAGCATGAGCATCATCTTCAGCAGACGACATCATCGTCATCATCGTCGTCATCATCGCTTAACGTCGACAACAAGTAAAGCAGCGTGATTGACAAAGTGAAAGATCACCCGTATAGCCTTAACAGACTGTTGGGGCAAGTGCTGTGAGCGAGCACCTATGAAGGCCGGCACTGTGGCACACGAGGGGGTGGGTGGCCAGCAGCACGCCCGGCCGCCTTTGCCTCCCCAGCGGCGATGTTCACACACCGCACCAGGTACTCCATTTGAGGCTGAGTCGACCTAGGCGAGGCCCAGGAGCGGTTCAGATAATCGTCACCGGTGTCCGCCATGAGCGGTGAATCGAACTCGAGACAACAACCGCCATTCGCCACTCCAGTGGCGGTGACGTCACCACGGCGCTTGTGCCAGGCTAGGCGCACGTTGAGGCTACGTGAAGCGTCGAACGCCCGCTGGCAGGAGGTCACGTGGCAGACCCCCAGCAGGTGCCACGGGGTCGACCGACCGAGATGACCGACGACTCGCTGCGTTTTAGCTGTAGTAATAGGGTTTTACCCTTTCAACTGGTACAAAAACTGACACCTTTATACAAGGGATCATGTTTGCAATCACCACAACACAAGCAGTCAAAATGCAAACAAAAAGAAATAACTCTGATAATGATAATGACATGCACTGTCCTTGAAGTTGATTGGTCCACACCTAAGACAGCTTTTCTTAGAGCCCAGTCTCCATTGGTGTTGGACCAGATGACGCCAAAAGGCGGAAGGTGCAGGAATATTTTGCCACTGGCAAAGGAGGTCTCATCGTGCGTTTTAGCTGCCCCGGCGCTCCGCTCGTCATTGTGAGCACGCACGTCCCCCCCTCCCCTCCCCCCGGGACTCACGCGTCTTGCCGTAGGCCACGGCGGACGCATCGTAGGGGCCGCTGCGCGTGACCACGGTGAGCGCATAGCGGCGGCCCGGCGTCAGCCGCCGGAAGGTGCAGCCGGTGCCGTCGCGGGCCACCGTCTCGCTGCGCGCCGCCTCGCCCTCGTGACGCAGCGACACCAAGAAGTCGTCGTAGTCCCCGGCGGGACGCACCACGACGCCACCAGGCCAGCGCCGGCGCCGCCTCGTTCTGGTTGCGCACCACCAAGGTTGCGCACCTCCGCCGGCACTGGTGGTGGTGGTGGTGGACACCGCGGGCGGTGGTTTGGTTAAACAAAGAAAGGCAGGACGGCATCTGCCGGTGTTTACAATGACAACGGCGATGGCTCGTGACGCCGTCGCCGTCGCCGCACGGTGCACGCTACCTCGTGACGCAAAGAGAGAGAGAGGGGACGACTCAGAGAGAGGGGACGACTCAGAGAGAGAGAGAGAGGATGACTCAGAGAGAGAGGACGACTCGGAGAGAGAGAGAGGATGACTCAGAGAGAGAGAGAGGGGGGACGATTCAGAGAGAGAGAGAGACTGGGAGAGAGAGAGAGAGGGGACGACTCAGAGAGAGAGAGAAAGGACGACTGAGAGAGAGGGAACGACTCAGAGACAGGGGACGACTCAAGAGGGGCCGGGAGGAGGAACCACAAGAGGAAACAAAAAACAGGAAAACCGCTTGTGTTGCAATCGAAACGTCGTATGCTAGTATTTAATTTAATGTATGTGACTTTACCGAAAGAACCAAAGAGTCATTCCTGCGGTCACGAAAGCTCCAAATTAAGTTTGAATGAACGGATCAAGCAGCAGCAGCCGCCGGTGCCAGCATGAGCGCTAGCTGGGGGGGCGGCGGTGAAGGTGGTGGTGGTGGAGGGGGTGGTGGTGGTGGTGGAGGAGGAGGGAGTGGTGGTGGTGGTGGTGGTGGAGGGGTGGTGGTGGTGGAGGGGGTGGTGGTGGTGGTGGTGTTGGAGGAGGAGGAGGTGGTGGTGGTGGTGGAGGGGGCGGTGAAGGTGGTGGTGGTGGTGGTGGAGGAGGAGGTGGTGGTGGTGGAGGAGGGGGTGGTGGTGGTGGAGGAGGTGGTGGTGGTTGTGGTGGTGGAGGAGGTGGCGGTGGTGGTGGTGGTGGTGCCGGAGGTGGTGGTGGTGTAGGTGGAGGAGGAGGAGGTGGTGGTGGAGGAGGAGGTGGTGGTGGTGGTGGAGGTGGAGGAGGAGGAGGATAGAGGGGGTGGTGGTGGTGGTGGTGGTGGAGGATAGAGGGGGTGGTGGTGGTGCTGGTAGTGGTGGTGGTGGTGGAGGATAGAGGGGGTGGTGGGAGTGGTGGTGGTGGAGAAGGTGGTGGTGGTGGAGGTGGTGGTGCTGGTAGTGGTGGTGGTGGTGGAGGATAGAGGGGGTGGTGGTGGAGGTGGTGGAGGTGGTAGTGGTGGTGGTGGTGGAGGATAGAGGGGGTGGTGGTGGTGGTGGTGCTGGTAGTGGTGGTGGTGGTGGAGGATAGAGGGGGTGGTGGGAGTGGTGGTGGTGGAGAAGGTGGTGGTGGTGTGTGCGCATCTCACTGGTCCGCTCCTCCGTGACGACGTCGCTGTGCGCGTCGCCAGCCCAGGTCTCGATGGTCACCGAGTAGGCGCTTCCCGGCGTCAGCTGCCGCAGCTCGAGCTCCGTCGTGTCGTTGGCGAGCTGAGCGGCACCGCGGCTCGCGCCGCCTGTGGCAGAGGTCGGCGAGGCGGTGACCCCCCAAAGAGCGACAAGACGAAGATACCCCCCCACCACCACCACCACCACCCCGTGTAGCCTTAACAGGGCTGGTCCTAATAAATGAAACTTGAACTTGAAAACTTGAACAGAGCGTTGGGGCAAGTGCTGTTAGCGAGTCGCGGCAAGCTATGAAGGCCAAGAGGGTACAGACGAGGGGTGTGGGTAGACAGCACCCACGCCCGGCCACCTTTGTCTCCAAAACGCTGATGTATGCACATCGCACCAGGTAGCCTTAACAGAGCGTTGGGGCAAGTGCTGTTAGCGAGTAGCAGTAACGTGTGAAGGCCGGCACGGTGGGACACGAGAGAGGGGGGGGAGGCTAGCGGCCAGAAACCACGGCCCGGCCGCCTTTGTCTCCCCAGTGGCGATGTTTAGACACCGCACCAGGTACTGACTCAATCTAGGAGAGGCCCAGGACCAGTTGCGATAATCGTCACTGGTGTTGGCAGCGCTACCGCTAAACTACAGCACCACCACCAACAACAACCGTCATTCGCCAGTAAGCGGCGGTGATGTCATCATGGCGCTTGTGCCAGGCTATGTGCACGTTAAGGCCACGTGAACGCCCGCTGGCAGGAGGTCAGGGGTGCCACGGGTAGACTGACTGCGACGACTGGGCTGATGCACCACCTGGGCCCTCTACTGTGCCAACTTGCTGTGTTTTCTTCGCCTGGCACCACCAACACAAACATCGCCCCCACTACAACCCCTACCACCAGCACCACCACCAACACCGTCACCACTACCACCACTACTAGCACCACCTTGCCCACCAACAGCATAACTACCATCACCACCAGCAAGCATTGCCACCAATATCAGCACCACCAACACTACCAGCAATATCACCACCAACACCACCACTACCACCAATATCACCACTACCACCACCATCACCGACAGCACCACCATCACCACCACCATCACCGACAGCAGCAGCAGCAGCAGCGGCGGCAAGCCCCGTGAGCGGCACCTTGCGCGGTGGCTCCGGGCCGCTTGGACACGGCCTCCCAGCGCACGGCGTAGCGGTCGACGTCGCCCGCGGCCGCGGTCCACGTCAGGCGAAGGCCGTCCTGGCGCCGCTCGGCCACGCGCACGCCAATCACCGCGGCCGGGTCTGCGCGCACGACACAGACACACGGGAGAGACACGCTGCAGTGATATAGGAGAGACATTTCAGAGGCACACGGCACAGACACACGGCACAGACACGCGGGAGAGACACGTGGCAGTGATACACGCGGTAGTGACACGGCAGTGATACAGGAGAAACACGGCAGAGGCACACGGCACAGACACACGGCACAGACACACGGGAGAGACACGCGGCAGTGATACACGCAGTAGTGACACGGCAGTGATACAGGAGAAACACGGCAGAGGCACACGGCACAGACACACGGCAGAGACAAGCGGCAGTGATACAGGAGAGACATTTCAGAGGCACGCGGCACAGACACACGGCAGAGGCATGGCAGTGAAACGACGCATCTCATGTGGTGGGGGGTGGTGGGTGGGTGGCAGTGCGTGGGTTGGTGGGTAGGTGGCGGTGGGTGGAGGGTGGGTGGGTAGTGTGTGAGTGGGTGGTGCGTGGGTGGGTGGGTGGTGTGTGGGTGGGTGGTGCGTGGTGCGTGGGTGGGTGTTGCGTGGGTGGGTGGGCGGTGGGTGGGTGGTGCGTAGGTGGGTGTGTGCGAGGTGCGTGAGTGGGCGGTGCATGAGTGAGTGCTGCGTGGGTGGGTGTTGCGTGGGTGGGTGGGCGGTGCGTGGATCGGTGTGTGCGAGGTGCGTGGGTGGTGCGTGGGTGGGTGGTGCGTGGGTGGGTGGTGCGTGGATGGGTGTGTGCGAGGTGCGTGGGTGGGTGTTGTGTGGGTGGGTGGGCGGTGGGTGGGTGGTGCGTGGATGGGTGTGTGCGAGGTGCGTGAGTGGGCGGTGCATGAGTGAGTGCTGCGTGGGTGGGTGTTGCGTGGGTGGGTGGGCGGTGCGTGGGTGGGTGGTGCGTGGATGGGTGTGTGCGAGGTGCGTGGGTGGTGCGTGGGTGGGTGGTGCGTGGGTGGGTGGTGCGTGGATGGGTGTGTGCGAGGTGCGTGAGTGGGCGGTGCATGAGTGGGTGTTGCGTGGGTGGGTGGTGCGTGAGTGGTGCGTGGGTGGGTGCTCCGTGATCGGGCGGCGCGTGCGCGTGCGGTCACCCACGCGTCTGCGCCGCCACGGCGCTGCGGTTGCAGTAGGTCCCGCTGCACGTCTCCACGGAGACGGTGTAGACGCGGCCGGGCACCAGCGACCACACGGACGTCTCGGTCACCCAGCGCGGCTGCTCCTGGCTGTAGACGGCCTCGCCGCCGCCGCCAGCCCCGCCGCGTCGCACCGTCAGCCGGTACCGGTCCACGACCCCCACCGCGGGTGGAGCCCACGAGACGCGCAGGAGGTCCCCGCGGCCAGCGTTGGTCGCAGCCACGTCCACCGCACTACCGGGGACTGCGGTGGTCGGGGGGGCGGAGAGGGGGGGGGTTAGGTGAGGGGCGATGGGCGAGCACCAATCGCTTTGGCCGGGGGGGGGGGGGTGAGAGGAAGGAGGAGGAGTTGAGAGATGATTGGAGAGAGGGGGGTGGAGTGAGGAGGACAGCTGACATCGGAAGAGTCCCTTTGGCTCAATCTGCAGAAGGGCACGGAGATGGTTGGGATGAGGTGTGGGGGCATTGAAGCCAGTGCCGTGAGCCGGCTTCAATGCCCACCCAATGACCCACCTACTCAGCCACCAAACCACCCAACCACCCACCCAACCAACCACCCAACCAACCAACCAACCACCCACCGACCAACCCACCTACTCAGCCACCCGACCACCCACCCATCCACCCAACAAAACCACCCATCCAACCACCCATCCCCCCATCCACCCACCCAACCACCCACCCAAACCACCCACCCACCCACCCAAACCACCCACCCAACCACCCATCCACCAATCCGCTCAAACCCAACCCAACCCACAAACCCCAACCAACCCACCCGTGAGCTCCGACACGGAGGCGGTGGCCGCGCGGCCCCCGCTGAGTGCCGCCACCTGCACCAGGTAGCGGCCCCCCGGCACGAGCCCCCCGAAGGAGTGCTCCCGCGCCCCCGGCGGCAGTGACGCCTCCGTCACCAGCGACTTCCCGCGCAGCAGGGAGACGCGCAGGCCGTCCACGTCGCCCGCCGGCGGGCCCCAGCTCACGCGCAGCGAGTCCACCGCCCCGCCGTTGTCCGCCCGCAGGTCCGGCACCGGGGACGGCACTGACCGGGGGACGGGGGGAGGGTTACGGGGGGGAGAAGGGGGAAGGTTTTTAGAAGCGACCTGGTCACAAATGATAATAGCTCGACGCAGTGGCTTATCATCGTCGCGTGGAAATTCAAACCTTAAACACGTGGCGTTGATTTATTTATTTTTTACGTGGAGGGAAAAGCAAACTCCAAATATACAGCAGCAGGCGTCAGGGTCGGGACCGAACCTGCGACCTCCTGTATACTAGGCGAGGTAGTTAACATCTCATAGCCACCGTGATGATGATGAGAGAGAGAGAGACACGCAAACTCCAAATATACAGCAGCAGGCGTCAGGGTCGGGACCGAACCCACGACCTCCTGTATACCAGGCGAGGTAGTTAACATCTCCTGGCCACCGTGATGATGATGAGACTCGCAAACTCCAAATATACAGCAGCAGGCGTCAGGGTCAGGATCGAACCAACGACCTCTTGTACACCAGGCGAGGTAGTTAACATCTCCTAGCCACCGTGATGATGATGAGAGACGCAAACTCCAAATATACAGCAGGCGTCAGGGTCGGGACCGAACCCATGACCTCCTGTATACCAGGCGAGGTAGATAACATCTAACCACCGCAGCAGAAGAAAGAGCGTTCCAGACGGCCGCACGCGGGCGCGATGCCCGCGACCGCCGCCGCTGCCGCCGCTGCTAAAGCAACGGCCGGAGTTCGCGCGACGATGCTTTATCGCTCCTTCACGAGATCGGCGGCGGGGTGCTATTTAAGTCTATAGGTCTCTATGCAAATCTATGTATCTCTGTGTACGTGTATGGTTCTGTGTGTCAGTCTATGAGTCTCTGTGCAAGTCACTAGTGACCAGGCTGAGATCGTTGACGTACGACACTTGAGACCCCGTTTTAATCGCAGTCCAGTCTAGGTAAATCTGTGGCTCGCTACGTAGGACCCTAGGTCTCTGTGTGAGTCTATGGATTTCTATATGAAAATATGGGTCGATATCTAAATTCATCGAAGTCTACGAGCATCAACAAATCCACCATCATCATCGGCATCGCGAGTGGTCATCAGCAAAATTGTCGTCAGCACGGCGATCGTCCTAAAGAGGTGCTCGCTAACACCTTCAGCCCCTTCAGTCTACACATCTGCCCAGCCGCCAACCTGCCAACCTGCCAGCCACCTGCCCACTGACTCACCTGCCAGCACACCAGCCTGGCCACTAGCCTGGCCACGCACCTACCAGCCCACCCACCTGCCAGCCCACCCACCTACCAGCCCACCCACCTACCAGCCAACCCACCTACCAGCCCACCTACTTGCAAGCCTACCCACCTACCAGTCCGCCGACCTGCCAACCCACCAGCCTGCCCATGCATCTGCCAGCCCACCCACTTGCCAGCCTGCCTACCTGCCCACCAGCCTGGCCACCCACCTGCCAGCCCACCCCCCTACTAGCCCACCCGCCTGCCAGCCCAACCACGCCTGCCCATGCGCTTGCCAGTCCCACCCCAGCCCCTGGCCCCGCGGCGATGCTCACGGGTCCTGGCCGACACGGATGAGAAGCTGCTGAGGTTGCCGCTGATGGTGAAGACGAGGATGAGGTAGAGGCGGCCCGCTGTGAGGTTGTGGAACACCGTCTCCGTGGCTTCTCGGGGCAACGTCCGCTCGTGGAGGTCTCGGCGTTCTGGCTGGACTTCTTGACGCCCTTGCTGGACATCTTCACGTCCTTGCTGGACGTCTTGACGTACCGCATGGAGGTCTGGATGTCCTTGCTGGAGGTCTGGACGTCCTTGTTGGAGGTCTGAACGTCCTTGCTGGACATCTGGACGTCCTTGCCGGAGGTCTGGACGCTGCAGACGGACATCTCGGCGCCGCGGCTGATGGTCCTGACGTTCCGATTGGAGGTCCGGACGTCCCGACTCGGGGCTGTCACGTGCCGGCGGAAGGCCTCGAGGCTCGGGCAGGAGGCGTTCTGGTGCTGGCCGGAGGTCCGCTTGGGCCTCGGGCGCGTGCAAGAGGACGCGGTACGTGTCCAGGTCGGAGGGGGGCCGCGTCCACGCGATGCTCACGCCGCTCGTGCTCACGTTGTGCACGCGGAGGTCAGAGACGGCCAACGGAACTGGAGATGCGCAGAAGCAACGGGGACGGGGAGGCAGCGGACGGGGAGATGGCAAGAGAGGTCAGTAAGGATGTGCGAGATAAATGGACGACGATGATGATGATGATGATGACTCGGATCAGACCGTCCTGATGATCTTCTTGGTACTTTCGGTAAAGTCACGTAGAAGGGAAATAATAAAATAATAAAAATGAAACATAATAAAATACAATTCTCACGACGTTTCGACCACAACGCAAGCAGCCGTCCTCAGGTGAAGAACAGGGCTGTCGGAAAGACAGCCTCTGAATGATGTCTTTCCGACAGACCTGTTCTTCACCTGAGGACGGCTGCTTGCGTTGTGGTCGAAACGTCATGAGAATTTTATTGTTTGATTTGTATTTTTATTATTTTATTATTTCCCTTCTATGTGACTTTACCGAAAGAACCTAGAAGATGAATCCCTGCAGTCGCGAAAGCTTTGAATCGAAATTTATCCTGATGATGATATCATGGTGACATCATTATGATGATGATGATGATGCAGGCGGTGGTGCCTATACTGCACGTGACTGCCCATGATCTGCGGAGGCAGCTAAGGGTTGGTGGATCACCCTCGCACAAATGTTGAGAAGAAGGGCTGTTGCATGCGTGGCTTGCCTCCGGCTGCTCCGGGTATCCACCCGGGCAAACATTGCGATTTGGAGCCACGCACACAGAGAACGTGTTGGCTAGCGCCCGGCTCGGGCAGCCACCTTCCCGAAGCGCCCGTCTGCGGCTCACCCGTACCCCCCGAGTCGACGGGCACTGGCCCCCGCGCGCTCGTTACAAACTTGCAACTCCCGACGACGATTCTACCGCCGGCTCAAGCGGCGACAACGACGACGACGACGACGACGAACGTCACCCACCGGCGCGCGTCTCCTCGCACGCCCTCGCCACCTGTCCCCGGGCGTGCGTGTCCACGCACACGCGGTACGCCCGTCCCGGGTACACGCCGGGCACCGTGAACCGCAGCCGTCCCGCCTCCTCCGTCCCGTCCTTCCCGCCCGGGGGCCGCCGGCAGGGCACGGCGTGGCTGGAGAGGAGCTCGCCGCTGGCCGCGGACAGCAGGCTCAGCTCGTAGCGGGAGGCGCGGCCGCGGGCCGCCAGCCACGAGACGGAGGCCTCGCGGCTCGAGGAGTTCACGGCCAGGTCGCTCGCGGGGGCCGGCGCTGAGAGGGGGAGGGGGGGACCACACACGGGGGGGGGGCGGGGGGTGGGGGATATCAGCCGGGTGCCCTGGTTATCTGCTGATAACCCCGTGATCAAGTTTCAAGTTTCAAGTTCATTTCTGTCCCGGAGTCTCGACAGCAGCGGTCGATCTTCAAGTTCAAGTTCATTTATTAGGTATAGCCCTGTGAGCCATTCGGCTCTTGAATCGGGTGCAACCGCAACAAACAGAAAACAAAAACATGAACAAAAAAACATCTTAAAGTGCAAACAGAAAATCCAAGAAAAGACAGCAAAATATTGCAGAAAAAGCACCGTACACCAACACTGTGTGCAAAAATCCCAGTGGGATGCAAGTCAAACAACAACAACCACAAGACAACTTAGATTAAGGCCATCAGTATAACTCTGTATCATCAGTCTAACTCTGTACTACAACAAACAAACATGGCCAAACCATGAAAGTCGATTTGGGAAAAAGCAAAGACAAAAATCTCCCCCCCTCCGCATGTTTAGCCTTAACAGACTGTTGGGGCGCTCCTAGAGAGGGCGCTGTATTTGGCCTACTCTTTCATGCTGGTCAGACGTCTTGTAGGACGTGGTAGCACCCACACGTTGTCTCGTTTGAGCCGAGAGGCACATTCGGCTGGACACGTTTCGACAAACATCACCCGTGCAGCCATATAGCAGACTTTTGGGATAAGGGCTGCGAGCGAGCAGCTATGAAGGCCGGCACGACGGCACGTGAGGGCCGGGCGGGTGGCCAGCGCCACTTGTCGGCCTTTCTTTTGTCTCCCCAGTGCCGACGTTTACACGCCGGAGAGGCACCCAAAGTCTAGCTGCGGAACGACGCCGCACCGGTCCTGCCCGGTGCTTCCAGAATTCTGGCGTCAGCACCAGTAGTCACGTGGCCCGGTGAGTGCTGCCCCCCCCCCCCACCAATCCCACCATCCCTCCGGCGGGCCCCCCTCACCTGCGCTGCCTCTGCCGACGCTGCCGACGCTGGCGTCTCCGCTCACGACGCTCACCGTCACCGCGTACTCGCGGCCCGGCTCGAGGTCCCGGAACCGGCAGCCGAGGTCGCCGACGGCCGTCGCCGGCACGGACAGCGAGCGCAGCGGTGGCGCCGGCGGCGGGGACGGCACCGCTGCCGCCGCCGCCGCGCCGGCCTCGGCTTCGTCCGGGGTCGCCGGCCGCACAACGACGTCGTAGCGGTCGGCGTCGCCGGGGGTCGCGGTCCAACTCACGCTCAGCTCGCCCGGCGAGGGGCCTCCGGTCACGGCGAGCCGCAGGACGGGCGCCGGATCTGGAGCCCGTGGGGGGGACACGGACGGGAGGACGAGGAGGAGGTGGGTGGAGGAGGGCGGGAGGGAGGGAGGGAGGGAGGAAAGGCGGAGAACGGCCACCGAGGTGGTCTCGCGTCAGCCCCTGGCCCGCCAATACGCTGGCAGGTCACGCGCCGGTGGGGTTGTACGCCAACGGGATCGCCAGACCAATGGGATCATACACCAATGGGATCGCACACCAGCGGGATCGCACATCCGTGGGACATTTGGCGTGACCGTACCTGCGCGGTACGTGACCACCGCCTCGCTGTGCGCGCCGCCACCGCCGCCCAGCACGGAGCGCACCGACACGGCGTAGGCCCGGCCCGGCGTGACGTCGCGCAGGGCCCACTGGCGCGTCGACGGTGGCAGCGAGGGGCTGTCCCGCGAGGGGCCCGACCCCCCCGCCGGGAAGGGGGCCGTCGCCGCGGCTGCTCGCACCACCAGGGCGTCCGCGCGGCCCTCGGGGGCCTCCCACGAGACGAGGGCCGTGCCCGGGCCGCCGGGGCCCGCCGTCACGCGGAGGGACCGCACGGGGGCCGGCACTGTCGCGCAGACACGCGGGGGGGGGGGGGGCCCGTGGAGAAGGTGCGTACGTGTGCGTGGTGTGTGCGTGTGTGTACGCTGAACTTCTTTCGCACTATACATAATCGGAGGTGCGGGGGAAATACAAAAAACTGTAGGTCTCAGTGTGAGACTATGGGTCTCTGTGTGAGTCTATGGGTCTCTGTGTGTCTGTGGGTCTCTGGGTGAGTCTATGGGTCTCTGTGCGAGTCTATGGGTCTCTGTGTGAGTCTATGGGTCTGAGTGTGAGACTATGAGTCTCTGTGTGAGTCTATTGGTCTCTGGGTGAGTCTATGGGTCTCTGGGTGAGTCTATGGGTCTCTGGGTGAGTTTGTAGGTCTCTGTGTGAGTCTATGGGTCTCCCTAAGTGGCGATGTTTTACACACCGCACCAGACACACACACGAACACATGCGCACGAACACAGGTCTCAGTGTGAGACTATGGGTCTCTGGGTGAGTCTGTGGGTCTCTGGGTGAGTCTATGGGTCTCTGTGTGAGTCTGTGGGTCTCTGTGTTAGTCTGTGGGTCTCTGTGGGAGTCTATGGGTCTCTGTGTGAGTCTATGGGTCTCTGTGTGAGTCTATGGGTTTATGTGTGAGTCTATGGATCTCTGTGTGAGTCTATGGGTATCTGTGTGAGTCTATGGGTCTCTGGGTGAGTCTGTGGGTCTCTGGGTGAGTCTACGGGTCTCTGTGTGAGTCTGTGGGTCTCTGTGTGAGTCTATGCGTCTTCGTGTTTGTCTATGGGTCTCTGTGTGAGTCTGTGGGTCTCTGTGTGAGTCTGTGGGTCTTTAGGTGAGTCTATAGGTCTCTGGGTGAGTCTATGGGTCTCTGGGTGAGTCTATGGGTCTCTGTGCGAGTCTATGGGTCTCTGTGTGAGTCTATGGGTCTTTGTGTGAGTCTGTGGGTCTCTGTGTGATTCTGTGGGTCTCTGTGTGAGTCTATGGGTCTCTGTGTGAGTCTGTGGGTCTCTGTGTGAGTCTGTGGGTCTCTGTGTGAGTCTGTGGGTCTCTGGGTGAGTCTATGGGTCTCTGGGTGAGTCTATGGGTCTCTGTGCGAGTATATGGGTATCTGTGTGAGTCTATGGGTCTCTGTGTGAGTCTATGGGTTTCTGTGTGAGTCTGTGGGTCTCTGTGTGAGTCTGTGGGTCTCTGGGTGAGTCTACGGGTCTCTGTGTGAGTCTGTGGGTCTCTGTGTGAGTCTATGCGTCTTCGTGTTTGTCTATGGGTCTCTGTGTGAGTCTGTGGGTCTCTGTGTGAGTCTGTGGGTCTCTGTGTGAGTCCGTGATGTCTCTGTGTGAGTCTGTGGGTCTCTGTGTGAGTCTATGGGTCTCTGGGTGAGTCTATGGGTCTCTTTGTGAGTCTATGGGTCTCTGTGTGAGTCTATGGGTCTCTGTGTGAGTCTATGGGTTTATGTGTGAGTCTATGGATCTCTGTGTGAGTCTATGGGTATCTGTGTGAGTCTATGGGTCTCTGGGTGAGTCTGTGGGTCTCTGGGTGAGTCTACGGGTCTCTGTGTGAGTCTGTGGGTCTCTGTGTGAGTCTATGCGTCTTCGTGTTTGTCTATGGGTCTCTGTGTGAGTCTGTGGGTCTCTGTGTGAGTCTGTGGGTCTTTAGGTGAGTCTATAGGTCTCTGGGTGAGTCTATGGGTCTCTGGGTGAGTCTATGGGTCTCTGTGCGAGTCTATGGGTCTCTGTGTGAGTCTATGGGTCTTTGTGTGAGTCTGTGGGTCTCTGTGTGATTCTGTGGGTCTCTGTGTGAGTCTATGGGTCTCTGTGTGAGTCTGTGGGTCTCTGTGTGAGTCTGTGGGTCTCTGTGTGAGTCTGTGGGTCTCTGGGTGAGTCTATGGGTCTCTGGGTGAGTCTATGGGTCTCTGTGCGAGTATATGGGTATCTGTGTGAGTCTATGGGTCTCTGTGTGAGTCTATGGGTTTCTGTGTGAGTCTGTGGGTCTCTGTGTGAGTCTGTGGGTCTCTGGGTGAGTCTACGGGTCTCTGTGTGAGTCTGTGGGTCTCTGTGTGAGTCTATGCGTCTTCGTGTTTGTCTATGGGTCTCTGTGTGAGTCTGTGGGTCTCTGTGTGAGTCTGTGGGTCTCTGTGTGAGTCCGTGATGTCTCTGTGTGAGTCTGTGGGTCTCTGTGTGAGTCTATGGGTCTCTGGGTGAGTCTATGGGTCTCTTTGTGAGTCTATGGGTCTCTGTGTGAGTCTATGGGTCTCCCTAAGTGGCGATGTTTTATACACCGCACCGGACACACACACGAACACACACACACGAACACATGCGCACGAACATGCACAGACGAGAGAGCGGAGAAGTGTCAACTCACACGTGGTGGCCTCGATGCGCGTCCACGCTCCCTGGCGGTCCCCGGCTTGCGCCCGCACGGACACCTCGTATCTGGTGCCCGGGCTCAGACGGCCCACGGTGGCCGTCAGCGGCAGGGCGGCGGTGGCGGCGTTGGTCGCGGCGGCCTCCACCACCTCGGCGACGGCCCGGCCGGGGGGCCCGTTGGGCTCCTTGGCCTCGGCGAGCACCTCGTAGCTGTGGGCGGCGCCGGGCGGCGGGAGCCACGACACCGTGAGGCTGCGTTCCGTCGTCGCGTCGCGCAGGACGTGCAGCCGAGATACGGCTTCGGGCACTGGCGGGCAGGCGGGCCGACGGGTGGAGCCAGGCGGTCGCAGGCGTGCGGGAGCGGGCGAGAGAAGGCGAGAGGATGAACAACAACAAAGAATTCATCTTCTTGGTTCTTTCGGTAAAGTCACGTAGAAGGGAAATAATAAAATAATAAAAATAAAACATAATAAAATACAATTCTCACGACGTTTCGGCCACAATGCAAGCAGGCGTCCTCAGGTGAAGAACAGGTCTGTCAGAAAGACAGCTGTCGTCAAACAAGTGAAGAACAGGTCTGTCGGAAAGACAGTGTCTTTCCGACAGACCTGTTCTTCACCTGTGGACGGCTACTTGCGTTGTGGCCGAAACGTCATGAGAATTGTATTTGATTATGTTTTATTTTTATTATTTTATTATTTCCCTTCTACGTGACTTTACCGAAAGAACCAAGAAGATGAATACCTGCAGTCACTAAAGCTTTAAATTGAAACAACAAAGAAACCCAACAACCGCCACGGGCAGCGAGCAGCGTGGGGTTCCACCGTGCCTGAACCCGCCGCGCGACGCTCGCGGGCCCGGTCTGTCGTTTGCCCGGGGGGCTTACAGAGCGATGTTCTGCTGCGATGAATATCGTTTATCCACCGCGCAGACACACACGCAGACACACGCACGCACGCAGACACACACGCACGCAGACAGACACACACACACGCACGCAGACACACACGCAGACACACGCACGCAGACACACGCACGCAGACACACACGCAGACACACGCACGCAGACACACACGCAGGCACACGCACGCACACACAGACACACACGCAGACACACACACACGCATGCAGACACACACACACGCAGACACACACGCAGACACACACGCACGCAGACACACACACACGCACGCAGACACACACACGCACGCAGACACACACGCAGACACACGCACGCAGACACACGCACACATACACACACACACGCGCACGCAGAAACACACGTAGACACACGCACGCAGACACACACACGCACGCAGGCACACACGCAGACACACACACGCACGCAGACACACACACTCAGACACACACACACACACGCACACACACGCAGACAGACACACACACACAGACCCACACACGCAGACACACACACACATGCACGCAGACACACACACACATGCACGCAGACACACACGCAGACACAGACACACACACACACACGCGCGCGAGCGCACGGCGAACTCACCGGTGCGGATGGGCAGACTGGCGGCGCTGCCGACACCTCGTGCGGGACGCACGTCCACTCTGTAGGCGCTGCCCGGTCGCAGGTCACTCAGAGGGCACGAATACATGGGGACAGCGCCAGCGGCAGCAGCAGACGATGCTGCTGCAGCCTCTCTTCCTCCTCCTGCTCCACCTTTTCCACCACCTCCTCCTGCATCGCAGTCGGCCAGCTGAGAGTCGAACCCATCCTCCCCAACGTAGCGAGCGGTGAAGGAGCAGCCGGGGCTGACCGCCGACCACGTAAGCAGCGCGCCGCGCAGGAAGACATCCGCGGTCAGGTGGTGGACGCCGCAGTCGGGCTGGGGCGTTGGGGTCGACGCGGCCGTGGTTGTGGCCGTGGTGGTTGTTGTTGTTGGTGTTGGTGGTGTTGTAGTTGTTGCGGTTGTTGTTGGAGTTGTGGTTGTTGTCGGGGAGGCGGCTGCGGTGGTGATAGGGATGGGTTGCGTTCTCTGCAAGGGTGGGAGAGTGGTGGGTGAGCGGTGGGTGAGCAGGTGGGAGAGCGGTGGGTGAGCGGTGGGTGAGCGGTGGGTGAGCGGTGGGTGAGCGGTGGGTGAGTAGTGGGTGAGCGGGTGGGTGAGTCGATGGGTGAGCGGTGGGTGAGCGGTGGGTGAGTGGTGGGTGAGTGGTGGGTGATTTGTTGAGCGAATGGGTGGGTATTTGGATAGGTAGGTGAATGGGTAGTGGTGTGCGGACATGAGTGTGAGATAAGCATCCACGTTATGAATAGGACACAAGCACATGGGTACATCCACTGGACTGCCAGTCCAGTATATTTTTTTAAACTAAATTTGCTTTCTACCGTGCTTGTTTATAAGTCCATTCTCTCCTCCGGCCGCTATGGGCAATAATTCCACACAACTCCCCCTCTCCCCCAACCCCCCCTCTCTCTCTATTTAAGGCCTCGACACAGAGACGTTGTCTTTCTGTGTGCCTATGTGTGTATCTGTGTGCCTGTGTGTGTGTATGTGTGCCTGTGTGTGTGTTTGTGTGCCTATGTGTGTGTCTGTGTGCCTATGTGTGTGTTTGTGTGCCTATATGTCTGTCTGTGTGCCTGTGTGTGTGTCTGTGTGCCTGTGTGTGTGTCTGTGTGTCTATGTCGTGGTATTCTAGTGCATCTAATGTACATTGTATACTGTGTAGCGGTATTCTTGTGGATTTAGTGTGCATTGTAGACTATGGTGTGGTATTATTGTGCATTTAATGTACATTATATACTGTGTAGTGGTATTATTGTGCATCTAATGTACATTGTATACTACGTAATGGTATTCTAGTGCATTTAATGTACATTGTATACTTTATAGCGGTATTATTGTGCATTTAACGTACATTGTATACTACGTAGTGGTATTATTGTGCATCTAATGTACATTGTATACTATAAAGCGGTATTCTAGTGCATCTAATGTACATTGTGGACTATGTAGTGGTATTATTGTGCATCTAATGTAAATTGTATACTTTATAGCGGTATTATTGCGTATGTAATGTACATTGTATACTACATGGCGATATTCGGGTGCATTTTACGTAATTTATACACCGCATAATATTTAAAAAATATGCGTTAAAACCTATTTTAAATATTAATTAAAAAAATGGTGTAAAGTACTCCAGACCACAACACGACGCCCTCCACTCATTCCTTCTCACTGTTCGACGTCAGAACTCTCATCATCCTTCTACAGTTTTCACAACGTCTGCTCAATTCCAAGAAACGTCTTGTATCTCTCCTATTAAGACCAGCATCTAAACTAAGGGGCCATCTATAAATGACGTCACGCACCTAGGGGGGGTGGGGGGGTGACAGACATTTGTGACGATCTGTGACGAGGGGGGGAGGGGGGGGTTGAGAAATGTGACGTCACATCAAAATGCGCAACTTTATAAATAAATATAGACAACACGTTCTACTTAATTCAATAGACTTTTTGATAAATGTTTTCTCCTACAACATCAGAGTGCAGCGCCGCATTAAATACGCACTACAATGACAATAGTTTAAAGCGATTTGAAGCATGTTTTTGGGGGGGGGACAGAGCTTTGTGACGTCATATTTGAGGGGGGGGTCTGACTTTTTGTGACGCCGTGTGACGAGGGGGGGGGGGGTCAAAAATCGTCCAAAATCTCGTGACGTCATTTATGGACGGCCCCTAAACCATTTGATATTTGACCAGATAAGGCCACGCTGAGATACGTAGCTTTTTATTTTTATTTATTTCAAAAGCGACCTGGCCATTACAAACGACGGCTCAACGAAGTGGCTTTTATCATCGTCGCGTGAGAATGTTCAACAGCAGTCAGATACTCTAAACGCGTGTTTATAAATGTGGAGGAAAAAACCGGTGGAACACCGGAGAAAAATCCACGCGACCACAGGGAGAGAGAGAGACGCATACTCCAAATATACAGCAGCAGGCGTCAGGGTCGGGAACCCACGACCTCCTGTTACCAGGCGAGGTGGTTAACATCTCCTAGCCACCGTGATGATGATGAGAGACACAATCTCCAAATATACAGCAGGTGTCAGGGTCGCGATCGAACCCACCACAACCTCCTGTACACCAGGCGAGGTGGTTAACATCTCCTAGCCACCATGGCACCGTGCTGCTGCTACTGCTACTAATCGTGCCACTCCACAAATTATTTGTCGGGCGATGGAGGCCACGGCAAATTGTCGTGGCCAAAATTTGTGTCTCGAGGCACCTCCGCCAGCCGACGCAAAGACGCGTCAAATCGTCACGTGGCGTAACGAGCGCTCGGCAAGGCGGCAAAATGCCGCAACGACGAGTTTCAAGGACAATTCTCTGAGCGATAACGAAATAAATAAATAAAAAACTTCGCTTGACGCGCGGCGTTCGCGCAACGAGTTTTCGCGATGCATTCACCAGCTCGCCGTTATACTCCGCGGGGCATCTGCCTAAGAGAGCTTCACAGCTCAGCGGATTCTTCCAGTTTCAATAAATGTTCCGATTCTGAGGTTCTTCTACGTCGGCCTCAGCCTCAAAAATTAACCCGTGAAAACAAAGTTTTTCACTATAAATCCTTTATATGCGTGGCGGCTAGAGTCCTCTCGTCCTCTTGCTTGAGATAGCTGCCACCTATGGGTTACATGATTGCCTTCCACCATTAAGCAATTGGTAATTACATGTAATTTTTTTTCCTAAAAAGTGCAAAATTTTGGAACAAAATTTTCACGAAAATAAATTGTCACGCACAACGAGTCTGTGTGCAAAATGTCAGCTCGATTGGATCACGGGAAGTGGGTAAAACAACGACCGAAAGATTTGCACGTTCGTAAGCGCGCAAGCAAGCAAGCGAACTTAATATAAAGGATTTAAAAAGGAGTGTGCTGCCCTACGACCTCGGCGAGCCGAGTTCGATTCCCGCTCACGACCACCGCCAACACCAGCGACGATTGTCTGAACCGGTCCCGGGGGGCCTCCCCGCTAGGTCGACTGAGCCCGGAGAGAGACAAAGACGGCCGGGCGTGGTGCTGGCCACCCACCTCCTCGTGTGCCGTGCAGGCCTTCGTAGGTGCGACTCGCTAACAGCACTTAATTCCAACAGTCTGTTGAGGCTACAGGGATCGTTGTCTAAACACGTGAAGCCATAACGTGTGCCTCTCTGCTCAAACGAGGCAACGTGTGTGTGCTACCACGTCTCCGAAGTTCGTCTGGCCGGCGTGAAAGAGTAGGCCAAGTACAGCGCCCTCTCGAGGAACTCCTTCTAGCGCAGTGGTTCCTCACCTGGGGTGCACCCAGGCTAAGAACCACTGCACTACACTATAAACTAAACGATCATACGCTACACTATACACTACAACAGCGGTGTACACCACAATGGAGGTTTGTAGCCTGGGATGCACGAGATGTCCTTCCTGGGGATGTACGTGATATGGACAGATTCTCTTAGAAGGTAAATCATCGAAGACACAAATTAATCTACGGGGCGACGTAAATACACAACTTAATCTTGATTTGAAGCTTTCGTGACTGCAGGAATCCATACTCTTTGGCTCTTTCGGTAAAGTCACGTAGGTAGAAAAATAAAATAAATCACGACGTTTCGGGCGCAACACAAGCGTCCGTCATCAGGAGGGAAAGCGTGGCCTGCTGTTGATGCGGACTGTTTAAAAAAGATTTGAAATGGGTGTAGCCCAAGGGTCATAAAGAAGTGGCCGGGGCTAGTGATGTTAATGTGAGAAATTAGCATGTTAATGTAAGATAGGAGAGAGAGCGGCCTCCTTTGTTTAATCAAACACTCGATGTAGTTTCGATTTAAAGCTTTCGTGACTGCAGGGATTCATCTTCTTGGTTCTTTCGGTAAAGTCACGTAGAAGGGAAGTAATAAAATAATAAAAATAAAACAATAAAATAATTCTCACGACGTTTCGGCCACAACGCAAGCAGCCGTCCTCAGGTGAAACCAGGTCTGTCGAGGTGACAGCGTCGAAACGTCGTGAGAATTATTTTATTATGTTTTATTTTTATTATTTTATTACTTCCCTTCTACGTGACTTTACCGAAAGAACCAAGAAGATGACTCGATGTAGTTATTAACATTGTACATTTTTTTGTTTACGGTGAAGGGCAAGAACTACTGCAGTCGAACGGGAGGTCCTTCCGACAGCAGTGACACGAACAGGAATTTGCAGGGCAGCGCCTTCAACCATTTTTAGTGTTTTTTGTTGTTGTTCCGTCAACGAACATTAATTAAGTCAGCAACATTACTTCGTTGGGTTACTCCAGAAGACCGGTGGTGGAAATTCCACATTTCCGTGGCAGGGTCAAGTTCATCCAAATGACAACCAGTAGCATATATATAGTAGATTAACTGTCAATATTATCAATAATAGAGTTTTTCTGGGTTTTATCGCGTAAATATAAATGCGTCGTTTAATCCGCCACCACGGCCAATTCGTTACGAGTACAGCACACCGCGTGTGTGTTAGAGAGTAAACCCACTACAACATTCACAATCACCGCTTGTGTGTTGGAGAGTAAACCCACTACAACATTCACAATCACCGCTTGTGTGTTAGAGAGTAAACCCACTACAACATTCACAATCACCGCTTGTGTGTTAGAGAGTAAACCCACTACAACATTCACAATCACCGCTTGCGTGTTAGAGAGTAAACCCACTACGACATTCACAATCACCGCTTGTGTGTTAGAGAGTAGAACCCACTACAACATTCACAATCACCGCTTGTGTGTTAGAGAGTAAACCCACTACAACATTCACAATCACCGCTTGTGTGTTAGAGAGTAAACCCACTACAACATTCACAATCACCGCTTGTGTGTTAGAGAGTAAACCCACTACAACATTTACAATCACCGCTTGTGTGTTAGAGAGTAAACCCACTACAACATTCACAATCACCGCTTGTGTGTTAGAGAGTAAACCCACTACAACATTCACAATCACCGCTTGTGTGTTAGAGAGTAAACCCACTACAACATTTACAATCACCGCTTGTGTGTTAGAGAGTAAACCCACCACAACATTCACAATCACCGCTTGTGTGTTAGAGAGTAAACCCACTACAACATTCACAATCACCGCTTGTGTGTTAGAGAGTAAACCCACTACAACATTCACAATCACCGCTTGTGTGTTAGAGAGTAAACCCACTACAACATTCACAATCACCGCTTGTGTGTTGGAGAGTAAACCCACTACAACATTCACAATCACCGCTTGTGTGTTAGAGAGTAAACCCACTACAACATTTACAATCACCGCTTGTGTGTTAGAGAGTAAACCCACTACAACATTCACAATCACCGCTTGTGTGTTAGAGAGTAAACCCACTACAAGTTTCACAATCACCGCTTGTGTGTTAGAGAGTAAACCCACTACAACATTCACAATCACCGCTTGTGTGTTAGAGAGTAAACCCACTACCACATTCACAATCACCGCTTGTGCGTTAGAGAGTAAACCCACTACAACATTCACAATCACCGCTTGTGTGTTAGAGAGTAAACCCACTACAACATTCACAATCACCGCTTGTGTGTTAGAGAGTAAACCCACTACAACATTCACAATCACCGCTTGTGCGTTAGAGAGTAAACCCACTACAACATTCACAATCACCGCTTGTGTGTTAGAGAGTAAACCCACTACAACATTCACAATCACCGCTTGTGTGTTAGAGAGTAAACCCACCACAACATTCACAATCACCGCTTGTGTGTTGGAGAGTAAACCCACTACAACATTCACAATCACCGCTTGTGTGTTAGAGAGTAAACCCACTACAACATTCACAATCACCGCTTGTGCGTTAGAGAGTAAACCCACTACAACATTCACAATCACCGCTTGTGTGTTAGAGAGTAAACCCACTACAACATTCACAATCACCGCTTGTGTGTTAGAGAGTAAACCCACTACAACATTCACAATCACCGCTTGTGCGTTAGAGAGTAAACCCACTACAACATTCACAATCACCGCTTGTGCGTTGGAAAGTAGAACCCACTACAACATTTACAATTCCACTACCATAACGTTTCGCCGGTAATTACAAAACAACCAGCATCATCAGGCGGACATCCAGAAGTTATGGGAAAAATCCTCTAGCAGAGTGCCGTGAACTGCACACACTTGTCCCAAATGCGCGCGCGTGTGTGCGTGCATGCGTACGTATGTGTGTGTGCGCGCGTGTGTGTGCGTGTGTGTGCGTGTGCGCGCGTGTGTGCTCAGTATAATTCATCTTCGATCACGTAAATATTCGCTTACCTCCAGTGCAGCCAATGCGGCGAGGATGCCGAAGATGACCATCGTGACAAGGCAGCAGAGGTAGTAGCAGTGGTGGTGGTGGTGGTGGTCGTGAGTGAGTGCAGAGTCCACGAGATGTATGCCAACAACGCACGCGCGTGTCAGCCAGGAGCGCGCTCGTGTGCTTAGAAGTGTGCACGGGTACATCGAGAGCCAGAACGCCCCTCTAAGTGCAAAATGCCGATTGCGACCGTCCCCTTCGAATCGCGACTTACAACGTGTTCGCTAACTTGAACAAAGACAAAGATCCCCCGTTATAGCCTTAAGGGACTGTAGGGGCAAGTGCTGTTAGCGAGCACCTATGAAGGCCGGAACGGCACACGAGGGGGTGGGTGGCCAGCACCACGCCCGACCGCCTTTGTCTCCCCAGTGGCGATATTTACACACAGCACCGGGTACACATTTCAGGCTGAGTAGACCTAGGGGTGGCCCAGGACCGATTCAGATAATCGTCACTGGGTGTTGGCCGTGAGCGGGAATCGAACCCGGGTCGCCGGGTTCATAGCGCAGCGTAGCGCTAACCACTATAACCACCGCTCCCCACTTTAACACGCGCACACACAGACAAAGGCGACGTTTCGGGCAACGGCCCTACTTGCATAGCACTTCGCTAGCCCCCCGCCAAGTAAAGTCTCCGCGCGTACTCAGCAGCTATAAAAGCGGTGGCACTTTGTGTTGATAGGTAATAAAGTTCGCAGGGACATGCACGCCGTGTTTAGATGTGGATACGTACAGCGGCGATGATGAAGATGCGTTTGCACTGCTTGTTTAGCGGTACACGTGTTCACGGTGATTGTGTACATATGTGCGAATGCATTGATGTGTGTGTGGAATAGGCGTGCGTGTGTGTGTGTGTCTGTGTGTCTCTGTGCTCGCTAACAGCACTTGCCCCAACAGTCTGTTAAGGCTACACGGGGGATCTTTGTGTGACGACTATTCAATGTGTATGTAAGAGATACGGTATTCATATTCTATATATTGATACAGTACACTAAATACATGCAATTGCAGTACGTACAAATGCAGTTTATATATATAATGACTAAACAGCGCGTCTTATTGACACAATGCCGTTTAAGCCGTATTAATTCACACATTCACATCAAAGTTCCACAAATACGGGGGGTATATCCACTCTAGAGACGTACAAACGACGCGTGTTGACATACGAGGCATCTATGTAAGTGTGTGTGTTGAACTTTTTTCGCACCGTACGTAGCCAACCGCACAAGTCGGAGATACGGGCAGTTACATTTAAACAAGCAGCTCTAATTAAATAAGATAACATATGACGCTCCTGTCAAAGTGTGCGCATATACACCGTAAGCTTAAGACGGGTACGAACGCACACGCGCATGAGTATACAAGATTAAAATGTACATTATATTACTATGATACGACAATGAACAGTGAATACATATTTATAACTTATAGAATAATAAAAATCATAATCATCATCATAAGCTAAGGGTTAATAATCATCCTTACACACCCCCCTATTCGATAGCTGATCGATTGTTACCATACCCAGTCCCTTTAATTAAATATCAATCACGCAACTCTAAAAACTGCCAATTAACTCTGGCCTGTTTGATCCCTTTTCACTTAAAAATAAAACAACGAATTATTTTAGAACCCCAAACATTCGCAACCGTTTCTCTTCGGTAGCACCAATCAAATGTTGACCATCTCACAAGCCAAGTAAGAAGCGTATGGTGATAATAACGCTAATCATCATCATCATCAATAATAATCATCCTCACATTGCTCCCTTATTCGATAGCTGACCGATGCGGCCATTCCCGGTCCCTTTCATCGACATCCTCACAAACGATCGAATCATACAACAACGTCTACCAAAGTGTCGTCCATCTCACAAAGCAAAACAAATAAGCGCATTGACCCATCGCATTTCCTCGCTTGCTTTTGCGCGTTGCCTGTTCAATTTGATGTCAACGATAATCCAGATCTTGTCCAAGTCGCCATGATCGACTTACAATGTGACCTCGTCGCTCACGTCCATCCGAACAGCGCTCGACCAACAGACCAACAACACGTCCACCACCTACCCGGTATCTTATCGATGCTAAAATTCGACTCCCGTTCGCTAGTTCAGTAGAAAAACAACACGTGTGCACGTGTGTGTGTGTGTGAGAGAGAAAGAAAGAAAGAGTTTACGCGTGTTGCGTGCGTGAGAGAATGAATAGAGCCGCGAGAGAGGAAGAGAAATGGGAGAGAGAGAGATGGGAGGAGTTGATTGGGATTATAAACATAGGGGTGGGGTTGATCGAGGAAAAGCCTGAGAGTATGGGTGTGTAGTGTGTGTGGGGGGCTTGCCCTGTCTGACTCTCTCCTCTTAGCTCTCTCTCTCTCTCCTTTCCCTCCCTCTCTCTTTCTCTCTAAACTCCAAATATACAGCAGCAGGCGTCAGGGTCGGGATCGAACCAACGACCTCCTGTACACCAGGCGAGGTAGTTAACATCTCCTAGCCACCGTGATGATTATGAGACACGCAAACTCCAAATATACAGCAGCAGGCGTCAGGGTCGGGATCGAACCAACGACCTCCTGTACACCAGGCGAGTTAGTTAACATATCATAGCCACCGTGATGATGATGAGAGATGCAAACTCGAAATATACAGCAGCGGGCGTCAGTCAGGATCGAACCAACGACCTCCTGTACACCAGGCGAGGTAGTTAACATCTCCTAGCCACCGTGATGATGATGAGACACGCAAACTCCAAATATACAGCAGCAGGCGTCAGGGTCGGGATCGAACCAACGACCTCCTGTACACCAGGCGAGTTAGTTAACATATCATAGCCACCGTGATGATGATGAGAGATGCAAACTCGAAATATACAGCAGCGGGCGTCAGTCAGGATCGAACCAACGACCTCCTGTATACCAGGCGAGGTAGTTAACATCTCCTAGCCACCGTGATGATGATGAGAGATGCAAACTCCAAATATACAGCAGCAGGCGTCAGGGTCGGGATCGAACCAACGACCTCCTGTGTACCAGGCGAGTTAGTTAACATATCATAGCCACCGTGATGATGATGAGAGATGCAAACTCGAAATATACAGCAGCGGGCGTCAGAGTCAGGATCGAACCAACGACCTCCTGTACACCAGGCGAGGTAGTTAACATCTCCTAGCCACCGTGATGATGATGAGACACGCAAACTCCAAATATACAGCAGCAGGCGTCAGGGTCGGGATCGAACCAACGACCTCCTGTGTACCAGGCGAGGGAGTTAACATATCATAGCCACCGTGATGATGATGAGAGATGCAAACTCGAAATATACAGCAGCGGGCGTCAGAGTCAGGATCGAACCAACGACCTCCTGTACACCAGGCGAGGTGGTTAACATCTCCTAGCCACCGTGATGATTATGAGAGATGCAAACTCCAAATATACAGCAGCAGGCATCAGGGTCAGGATCGAATCAACGACTTCCTGTACACCAGGCGAGGTAGTTAACATATCCTAGCCACCGTGGCGCCCTTAGTGGTGGCATTGTCAAATAATTAATGGGCTGCTGTGCAACCTGTAACCTCACCAAACAGGCACGGGGAAGCGTTCACTCAGTAGGGCACCGTGATCCGTACCCTCAGCATCCCTTTGCACAAGTGGACCTGCTTGTCCTTGATAGGATTCGCCCTTCTGACCTGCTTAGAGCCTGGGTTCGAATCCAGGTTCAGCCGCTCGTGGTTAAACCTGCTCCTCCACCGGGTTGAATTGATGGGCCGCAACTAACCCGTCATATTTTTGGGGGGGGTTTCAAATTGATTTCGACTGAACACATTCTTAGGTTTTTTTCGGTAAAGTCACGTAGGTAAAAAATGTATAAAGGTAAAGTATCAAGCAAATGATACGGCTGTCGTGGCTGTGACGGTTCCACCTGAAGACGGAGGCTTGTGTTGCCTCCGAAACGTCGTGAGTTTTATTTTATTTTACTTTTATTAATTTTTTACCTACGTGACTTTACCGAAAAAAACCTAAGAATATGAGTCCTTGCAGTCACGAAAGCTTCAAATCCAGAATTCGACTGAACACTTGAATAGTTTTATTTGACCACGTAAAAGCCCGCGGAAGCTTGCGAGCGCCGACAGAGATGCGACCTGGCCACACGTGATGACTAATCGAAGTGGCTTAAAGTTTCGACTTAAAAGCTTTCGTGACTGCAGGAATTCATGTTCCTTGGGTCTTTCGGTAAAGCCACGGACGACAGGTTCCAAGAAAGCAACGAAACATATTTTCTTTGAACCTATCTACGTGACTTTTACCCAAAGACCCAAAGAATATGGCTTAATGCCATCATCACCGTACGTGGGGATTTAATGAAGCAGGCACTTAAAAACACTGGTCAACAACAAAAAAATGTTTTTTCTGGCCTGGACTTTTGCAGCTGTTCTAGACTAATTTCAGGGTGCTGATTCCAAATCTGATCTCAGAAATTTTTGCTCTATCACATCTCATTTTTATACTATCGGCATACCCCATTTTCATTGATTTTACCCGAAATTAACTGTCACTTATGATTGCAAGTTGTTGCGAGTCAGTGACTGCTTTAGTGTTCAAATATGGTGCTGTATTTTTAGGATAGTGTGTTTATAATATCATTTTATGCAGATATCCACATTTATTCAATATTTTTCTTCTGCAGTTTTTATTGAAAATGCAATATTTGACATCTCAAAAACCTGACGTGATGGACAAAAACTGATGCCAGATTTGGAATCAGCACCCCAAAATTACCTTAAAACCGTTGGAATACCTGACGCCAGAAAAAGTGTGTTGTGAGTGATCTTTATTTTATTATATTATTTTATTATATTATATTATTTTATTATTTTTATTAAGTTTGATGTTTTACCTACGTGACTTTACCGAAAACACCTAAGAATGTGTGTTGACCAGTGCAATAATTGAGTGCACACTTTTCGGCGGAGGAGGGAACAGCATGGGAGGGGAACTCTAAGAACAATCCACACGGCCGCAGGGGAGAGCGAACACGCACGCGGACTAACACAAAGACAAAGATCCCCCGTGTAGCCTCGACAGACTGTTGGGGCAAGTGCTGTTAGCGAGCAGCACCCTATAGAGGCCGGCACGGCACGCAATGGGGGTGGGCAGCATCTACGCCCGACCGCCTTTGTCTCCCCAGTGGCGATGTTCACACCCCACACCAGGTACTCCATTTGAGGCCGAGTCGACCTAGGGGAGGTCCAGGACCGGTTCAGATATTCGTCACCCGGTGTTGTCCGTGAGCGGGAAATCGCACTCGGGTCGCCGGGTTCCGTAGCGCTAACCGCTGCACCACCGCTCCCCGCAGACCGACACCAAAGACAAAGACTACGACACCCCCGTGTAGCCCCAACAGACTGTTGGGGCAAGTGCTGTTAGCGAGAAGCAGCAGCAGCACCGATGAAGGCTGGCACGGTGCGCGAGGAAGGGGATGGGTGGCCAGCACCACGCCCGGTCGCCTTTGACTCACACACCCATGCTCTGTAGAACGGGGGGGGCGGGGGCATTCAAACTCACCACATATATACACAGTAAAACCTTGGATTGCGAGTAACTTAGTCTGTGAGTTTTTTGCAAGACGAGCAATTTTTTAAAATAAATATTAATTTGATAAACGAGCGAGATCTTGCAATACGAGTAGTACGTGCAGCATACGCTTTGTCTGCCGAGCGTCACGTGATCACAACTCACATACGAGTGCTTTGATATACGAGTGCTTTGGATTACAAACACGTTTCCGGAACGAATTATGCTCGCAATCCAAGGTTTTACTGTACGGGGATATAGAACACGCAGACTCCAACACATCGCCTCAATTATTCAAGCTCTAAGAGCAATAAGCAGTAACGGTCGCGGTTTAGACTGTGCCACGTGACGGACATTTGAGGGCTGAGATGCAGTAGCTCGGTGCTGCTGCGTTCGGCGATCTGTGTGGCTATAGGTTGAACTTCTTTCGCACCGTACGTAGCCAACCGTGCCAATCGGAGCAATGCAGTGCAAAAGAAAATGAGTTTGTCCGATCTCGATGGTGACGATTTAAAAGTTGCGTAGCTCCCAGCGGCTTCCGAATAACGGAAGGGAAGAGCGTTCCAGACGGCCGCAGAAAACGCATCTGAAAGCGCCGCGCGACGACACGGTGACCGTCACCGTCATCGTTCGATGGCTCAGCCAAACGCCGCTTGCTGCTGCTACTGCTGCTGCTACTGCTGCTGCTGCTACTGCTGCTGCTACTGCTACTGCTGCTACTGCTGCTGCTGCGAGGTTGGCGGTCGGAGTGCCGCGTGATGACGATGGTCTCTTGCTCCGTGACTAGATCAGCGGAGGCGATTGGGAATCGTGGTCGGGCTAGAGCGGTGCGATGCAGCTCGGCGTAGAGGCTCATGGTGGGCTAGAGGAGCGTGCGACGTCACCACGGTGCGCGTGCCAGGCTAGGTGCGCTTTAAGGCCACCAAATAAAACATATACAGCTCCAGAAAATAAAATTCGGGGCACTGTGCCCCATCTCTCCACGCGCGCAAACATTTGATAGTTTTCGCAGCGAGTATTCGACAATTGTGAAATGTGCCCGCTTTGGATGTCTGGCCCCAGCCAAAAGGTATTGAACAGCCCTTGTTGAGCTCTCTGTCCACGCGCGCAAACATTGGGGAGTTTTCGCAGCGAGTATTCGACGATTGCAAAAGGTGCCCGGTTTGAATGTCTGGCCCCAGCCAAAAGGTATTGGAGAGCTCTTATTGGGCCCTCTGTTCACGCGCGCAAACATTTTCCGAAACGTCGTGATTTTGATTTTATTTTACTTTTATAAATTTTAGTTTAAATGTTTTTACCTACGTGACTTTACCGAAAAAACCCAAGAATATGGCTCCTTGCAGTCACGAAAGCTTCAAATCTAGAATTTGGTAGTTTTCGCAGCGAGTATTCGACAATTGCGGAAAGGTGCCCGCTTTGGATGTCTGGCCCCAGTCAAAAGGTATTGGAGAGCCCTTATTGGGCCCTCAGGAAGGAAAGTATCCCCACCCCGACACACAAAGACAAAAGCAGGAAGCGCCTCAAATCAATTACCAGTCACATTCCAGGCGGACAGGAATTGGCCTTTGCCTCAGCGGATTCTTGGATCTATCTGTGCGGTGACTTCGCGTGTTCCACACCCCCCACCCCTCGCCGCTCCTCATCCCCTTCTCGTGTGCGTGAAGGGTTTTGCTCCGGGTTCTCCGGTTTGATCCGACAAATATAAAAGATCCCCCGTGTAGCCTTAACAGACTGTAGGGGCAAGTGCTGTTAGCGAGCACCTATGAAGGCCGGAACGGTACACGAGGGGGTGGGTGGCCAGCGCCACGCCCGACCGCCTTTGTCTCCCTAGTGGTGATGTTTACACACCGCACCAGGTATTCATTTGAGGCTGAGTCGACCTAGGGGAGGACCAGGACCGAATCAGATAAATCGTCGCTTGGTGTTGGCCGTGAGCGGGGATCGAACTCGGGTCGCCGGGTTCGTAGCACAGCGTAGCGCTAACTGCTATGCTATCCACACACACACACGTGCGTAGCCAAACAATGTTGATTTTGCTCATGTTTATATCTTGTTTGCATTCTATGGAGGAGCACAAATGTTTTCTATTGCCAGTGCCCTTGCGAATAACGTCCGGCAGTGCAGCGGGGATATTTTGCCGAACGAGTCTGACTCTGCTGATGAGCCTACAGAAAGTTGAAACCGGCCCAGAATGATCTTTTATATTTGCTCGCTAAAATAATGCCGTTAGAGATTGCATTCTAAATGCCACACGTGAGCTCCTTTCCCCCATGCCACGGGTGACGTTATTTTGGATTGCTTTCAACATTTCCATTGTACACAGTGACGGTTGTTTTTTTTCGTGTTTTGTTTTAGGCCATGTTTATGAAATGTCCCTGCTTTTGTTCAACGCGGCCTCTGTAAAGCCTCTCTTCCCATGCGTGTATGTCTGTGTGTTGAACTTTGTTCGCGCCGTACGTAGTCAACCGTGGCCAATCAGAGTTGCGGGGGGAAGTCAACAAACTAAACAATGTGTGTGTGTTGAACTTCATTCGCACCGTACATAGTCAACCGTGGCCAATCGGAGGTGCGGGGGAAGGACACACAAACTGAACACAAAAAGCAGTTCTAAAGAAATGAGTTTGGCAATCTAAACGACGATGATTCAAAAGTTGCATAGCTCCCAGTGACTTCCGAATATCGGGAGGGAAGAGAGCGTTCCAGACGGCTGCGTCTGAAAGCGCGTGATGCCGTGAGCGTCTTTGTGCGATGGCGAGCCAAAAGCTGCCACCGTCATACCAGCCCCTGTAAACCCTCGCTTCCCATGTAGTGTGCTGGCTACCGTCCTACCAGCAGCTTTATACAGCCCCATGTAAACCCTCGCTTCTCACGTAATGTGCCTGTCACTTTGGGCGGGTTTCCATTGATAGATAGAATCTTAGCTCAATGGACATTACCCCAAATAAACTTGCTGACTTGCTGGATACCATTAATTTGGAAAGCCAATACAGACGGTCCTCGGCTTACGAACACCCGCACTTACGAACTAGCTTCCATGAAATATTTGTGTTTGTTCCACTGGAACCTCATTTGCCAGAAGAAAAAATATGATAATTGTTTTTTTACCCTTTTTTCTTGCAACAAAACTGACACCTTTTTTTACAAGGAATCATGTTTGCAAAGACCACAATACCTGCAGTCGTAGTGCAAACAAAAAACATAACAATGATAATGTATGCACTGTCCTTGAAGTTCATTGGTCCACACCCGAGACAGCTTTCCTTAGAGCCTAGTCTCACATGGTGTTGGACCAGATGACGCCAAAAGGCGCCTTTTGGCGTCATCTGGTGTTTGTTGTTTAGCACTGACTTAAAACGCGAACTCTCGCTTGCAAAATGCATTGCGTCACTATTTTGTCCGGCTGAACAATCCTCCTTGAGATGTAGCGAGCAGGCCTCGTGCTGGGAGTGAGTGTTTGTGTGTGTGGGCATTTAAAAAACGTCGATTACAGGGACTCAGAGATACGACCAAAACCTGGTCCGTATGTCATGTAGATGCCACGTGAAGAACCAGTGGCATCTACATCTGCAGAACGTGAAGAACCAGTGGCATCTACATCTGCAGAACAAGGAACCAGTGGCATCTACATCGGCAGAACGTGAAGAACCAGTGGCATTTACATCTGCAAAACGTGAAGAACCAGTGGCATCTACATCTTCAGAACGTGAAAACCAGTGGAATCTACATCTGTAGAACGTGAAGAACCAGTGGCATCTACATCTGCAGAACGTAAAGAACCAGTGGCATCTACATCTGCAGAACGTGAAGAACCAGTGGCATCTACATCTGCAGAACATGAAGAGCCAGTGGCATCTACATTTGCATAACAAGGAATCAGTGGCATCTACATCTGCAGAAGATGAAGAACCAGTGGCATCTACATCTGTAGAACGTGAAGAACCAGTGGCATCTACATCTGCAGAACATGAAGAGCCAGTGGCATCTACATCTGCAGAACAAGGAACCAGTGGCATCTACAACTGCAGAACGTGAAGAACCAGTGACATCTACATCTGCAGAACGTGAAGAACCAGTGGCATCTACATCTGCAGAACGTGAAGAACCAGTGGTATCTACATCTGCAGAACATGAAAAGCCAGTGGCATCTACATTTGCAGAACGTGAAGAACCAGTGGCATCTACATCTGCAGAACGTGAAGAGCCAGTGGCATCTACATTTGCAGAACAAGGAATCAGTGGCATCTACATCTGCAGAACAAGGAACCAGTGGCATCTACAACTGCAGAACATGAAGAGCCAGTGGCATCTACATCTACAGAATGTGAAGAACCATTGGCATCTACATCTGCAGAACAAGGAACCAGTGGCATCTACATCTACAGAATGTGAAGAACCAGTGGCATCTACATCTACAGAACGTGAAGAACCAGTGGCATCTATAACTGCAGAACGTGAAAAACCAGTGGCATCTACATCTGCAGAACGTGAAGAACCAGTGGCATCTACATCTGCAGAACGTAAGGAACCAGTGGCATCTACATCTGCAGAATGTGAAGAACCAGTGGCATCTACAGAACGTGAAGAACCAGTGGCATCTACAACTGCAGAACGTGAAGAACCAGTGTCATCTACATCTGCAGAACGTGAAGAACCAGTGGCATCTACATCTGCAGAACGTGAAGAACCAGTGGCATCTACATCTACAGAACATGAAGAACCAGTGACATCTACATCTGCAGAACGTGAAGAACCAGTGGCATCTACATCTGCAGAACATGAAGAACCAGTGGCATCTACAACTGCAGAACAAGAAGAACCAATGGCATCTACATCTGCAGAACGTGAGAACCAGTGGCATCTACATCTGCAGAACAAGGAACCAGTGGCATCTACATCGGCAGAACGTGAAGAACCAGTGGCATTTACATCTGCAAAACGTGAAGAACCAGTGGCATCTACATCTTCAGAACGTGAAAACCAGTGGAATCTACATCTGTAGAACGTGAAGAACCAGTGGCATCTACATCTGCAGAACGTAAAGAACCAGTGGCATCTACATCTGCAGAACGTGAAGAACCAGTGGCATCTACATCTGCAGAACATGAAGAGCCAGTGGCATCTACATTTGCATAACAAGGAATCAGTGGCATCTACATCTGCAGAAGATGAAGAACCAGTGGCATCTACATCTGTAGAACGTGAAGAACCAGTGGCATCTACATCTGCAGAACATGAAGAGCCAGTGGCATCTACATCTGCAGAACAAGGAACCAGTGGCATCTACAACTGCAGAACGTGAAGAACCAGTGGCATCTACATCTGCAGAACGTGAAGAACCAGTGGCATCTACATCTGCAGAACGTGAAGAACCAGTGGTATCTACATCTGCAGAACATGAAAAGCCAGTGGCATCTACATTTGCAGAACGTGAAGAACCAGTGGCATCTACATCTGCAGAACGTGAAGAGCCAGTGGCATCTACATTTGCAGAACAAGGAATCAGTGGCATCTACATCTGCAGAACAAGGAACCAGTGGCATCTACAACTGCAGAACATGAAGAGCCAGTGGCATCTACATCTACAGAATGTGAAGAACCATTGGCATCTACATCTGCAGAACAAGGAACCAGTGGCATCTACATCTACAGAATGTGAAGAACCAGTGGCATCTACATCTACAGAACGTGAAGAACCAGTGGCATCTATAACTGCAGAACGTGAAAAACCAGTGGCATCTACATCTGCAGAACGTGAAGAACCAGTGGCATCTACATCTGCAGAACGTAAGGAACCAGTGGCATCTACATCTGCAGAATGTGAAGAACCAGTGGCATCTACAGAACGTGAAGAACCAGTGGCATCTACAACTGCAGAACGTGAAGAACCAGTGTCATCTACATCTGCAGAACGTGAAGAACCAGTGGCATCTACATCTGCAGAACGTGAAGAACCAGTGGCATCTACATCTACAGAACATGAAGAACCAGTGACATCTACATCTGCAGAACGTGAAGAACCAGTGGCATCTACATCTGCAGAACATGAAGAACCAGTGGCATCTACAACTGCAGAACAAGAAGAACCAATGGCATCTACATCTGCAGAACGTGAGAACCAGTGGCATCTACATCTGCAGAACAAGGAACCAGTGGCATCTACATCTGCAGAACATGAAGAGCCAGTGGCATCTACATCTGCAGAAAATGAAGAACCAGTGGCATCTACATCTGCAGAACAAGGAACCAGTGGCATCTACATCTGCAGAACGTGAACAATCAGTGGCATCTACATCTGCAGAACGTGAAGAACCAGTGGCATCTACATCTGCAGAGCGTGAATAACCAGTGGCATCTACATCTACATAACGTGAAGAACCATTGGCATCTACATATGCAGAACAAGGAACCAGTGGCATCTACATCTGCAGAACATGAAGAACTAGTGGCATCTACATCTACAAAACGTGAAGAACCAGTTGCATCTACATCTGCAGGAGATTATACAACTTTTAAAGCTATCCCCCATGTTTAGCATACACGCTGCACAACATGTTTGGAATCGACAGGAGTAAAGTTGGGACAAATCGACTTACGAACAGAGACCTCTGGAACCTCATTCGTAAACAGACGAGTCCCTGTCTGTGTTCCAACTTACGAACCGTTCAACTTACGTACGGGTCCCAGGAACGAATTGTGCTCGCATGTCGAGGACTGTCCGTAGGTTGATGGACTAATCATAAGCCTATGAGACCTCATTTACCAGTGGCAAAATATAGTAGGGTTTTACCCTTTCAACTGGTACAAAACTGACACTTTTATACAAGGTATCATGTTTGCAATAACCACAACACAAGCAGTCAAAATGCAAACAAAAAGAAACAACACCAATGGAGACTAGGCTCTAAGAAAAGCTGTCTCGGGTGTGGACCAATCAACTTCAAGGACAGTGCATATCATTATCAGAGTTGTTTCTTTTTGTTTGCATTTTGACTGCTTGTGTTGTGGTTATTGCAAACATGATGCCTTGTATAAAGGTGTCAGTTTTGTACCAGTTGAAAGGGTAAAAACCTACTATAATCATAAGCCTGTTTATATATATATACATTCTACTTGAAGACACAGAATGAGAGTCCAGCTTACGTTCGAACGTGCGTTGCTACGTGTATATCGTAGGATCTCAACATCGCTGCGATCGCCCTGGCCGTGAGTTAAAACGCAAAAAAGAAAAGGTTGCGTCCGAGATTTTTTTGTGGGATTTGGTAAATCGCCGGACACACACCGCTTGGAAGCCAAGTTAAAAAAAAAAATTCATAATTCCAAAACGACTTTCTCGAGCCGACCTCAGGGACCGCCGCTGGGCGAGCCGGCGACTCGAAGTGCCTCTGGCAATCGTCTCGGCGACAATGCAACAATGAAAGGAAAAGGTTTTTTCGTGTTCGACGAAGCGAGGGGGAGGAAAAAATTGGTGACAGCAAGTAAGAAAAATCGCGCGCATGCATGGATTTTGTATTATTATTATTAAAATTGGTGACAACAAGGAAGAAAAATCGCGCGCGTGCATGGATTTTGTGTTATTATTATTAAAATTGGTAAGAACGAGGAAGAAAAATCGTGCACGTGCATGGATTTTGTAATTTAAAAAAATAACGTTTTCCAACAAGCGTTTGTCAATTACTTTTTGTTTGTTTGTTTATCCGTTGATTTTTCAGTTCTTCCACGTTTTGGGGAGGGTGGGGGGGGGTTCCCCAATGATTTTTGTAAAATTTAAAACAGATTATGTCGGTGGTGACGATGCTCTTGTGTTCCCGTTACTGCGTTGTCGGTGATGAAGACGCAGATGCGACGATCCACCTGAGCACGTTGGAGCAATGCTCCATCTTCACAGCACGTGGAGAGGCCAGGGAGGTGTTAGCGTGGAATGACTCTACCTCCCTACCTGCTATGAGGAAGAGGCCATCGTTACGCATTTATTTTAAGGCCACGGTGTTATTGACGGAAGGCGTTGCGTTTCTTAAATGGGCTCTGTCCTGTTCCCCCCAAGGGTACAAGTCCCAAACAACTCGAGACTATAGTCTCATTCCGGCACCTCCGATTTGCACGGTTGGCTACGTATGGTGCGAAAGAAGTTCACCATACATACATAGAGACCCATAGACTCGCGCAGAGACCCATAGACTCGCGCGGAGACACACAGACTCACACAGAGACCCATAGATTCACGCAGAGACCCATAGACTCACACAGAGACCCACAGACTCACACAGAGACCCATAGACTCACACAGAGACCCATAGACTGACACAGAGACCCATAAACTCACACAGAGACACATAGACTCACACACAGACCCATAGACTCAGACAGAGACCCATAGACTCACACAGAGACCCATAGACTCACACAGAGACCCACAGACTCACACAGAGACCCATAGACTCACACAGAGACCCATAGACTGACACAGAGACCCATAAACTCACACAGAGACACATAGACTCACACACAGACCCATAGACTCAGACAGAGACCCATAGACTCACACAGAGACCCATAGACTCACACAGAGACCCACAGACTCACACAGAGACCCACAGACTCACACAGAAACCCACAGACTCACACAGAGACCCATAGACTCACACAGAAACCCACAGACTCACACAGAGACCCACAGACTCACACAGAAACCCACAGACTCACTCAGAGACCCATAGACTCACACAGAGACACATAGACTCACACACAGACCCATAGACTCAGACAGAGACCCATAGACTCACACAGAGACCCATAGACTCACACAGAGACCCAGAGACTCACACAGAGACCCATAGACTCACACACAGACCCATAGACTCAGACAGAGACCCATAGACTCACACAGAGACCCATAGACTCACACAGAGACCCAGAGACTCACACACAGACCCAGAGACTCACACAGAGACACATAGACTCACACACAGACCCATAGACTCAGACAGAGACCCATAGACTCACACAGAGACCCATAGACTCACACAGAGACCCAGAGACTCACACAGAGACCCATAGACTCACACAGAGACACATAGACTCACACACAGACCCATAGACTCAGACAGAGACACATAGACTCACACACAGACCCATAGACTCAGACAGAGACCCATAGACTCACACAGAGACCCATAGACTCACACAGAGACCCAGAGACTCACAGAGAGACCCATAGACTCGCACAGAGACCCATAAACACCCACCGAGACACAGACTCACACAGAGACCCATAGACTCACACAGAGATCCATAGACCCACACAGAGACTCATAGACTCACACATAGACTCATACAGAGACCCATAGACTCACACAGAGACCCACAGACTCACACAGAGACTCATAGACTCACACACAGACCCATAGACTCAGACAGAGACCCATAGACTCACACAGAGACCCATAGACTCCCACAGACCCCCATAGACTCACACAGAGACACATAGACTCACGCAGAGACCCAGAGACTCACACAGAGACCCATAGACTCGCACAGAGACCCATAGACTCTCACAGAGACCCATAGACTCCCACAGACCCCCATAGACTCACACAGAGACACATAGACTCACGCAGAGACCCAGAGACTCACACAGAGACCCATAGACTCCCACAGAGACCCATAGACACCCACGGACGGACAGAGCTGACGCGTTCACGCTTGCCAACCGTAAGTTGGAAAGCATTAAAACGACAAAGGACCTTCGGTATACCCATTTATACATTATCGGGGCAACCGTGCTAATCTATGGGTGTCTCCGTGGGTGTTTATGGGAGTTTCTGTGGGTCTCTGTGTGTGTACTGTATATTTAACTTTTTTCGCACCGTATGTAGCCAACCGTGCAAATCGGAGGTGTTAGCGAGCACCTACGAAGGCCGGTTCACTGCGCGCAATCTGGTGGCCATCACCACGCCTGGCCGCCTTTGTCTCCCCAGTGTTAGAGTTATTGTGAACCCTCCGTTACAGACAGACAATTCGACATAGGTAATATATTGACGATCTTAACCTTGATAATTGGTTTTTTACCCTTCTATCTGGCAACAAAACTGACACCTTTTTTTACAAGGAGTCACGTTTACATAGACCACAATGCCTGCGGTCATAATGCAAACAAAAAACACAACTCTGATAATGTGCACTGTCCTTGAACTTGATTGGTCCACACCCGAGACAGCTTTCCTTAGAGCCTAGTCTCACATAGGTTGGACCAGATGACGCCAAAAGGCGCACAACTCAAAGACAATGCACCATCAGAGTATGAGAGCTCGGGGTAAGCATTTACACCATTGGAACCTCATTTGCATTATGACTGCAGGTATTGTGGTCTATGTAAACATGACTCCTTGTAAAAAAAGGTGTCAGTTTTGTTGCCAGATAGAAGGGTAAAAAACCAATTATCATATTTTTACTGGCAAATGAGGTTCCAATGGTGATCTTAACCTTCGTTTGAAAAGCGTCAAACTGATAAGAGAAGTAGTGGTGCCTCCTGCACTATTAAAACACGGCTTTTATTTTGCCAGGTAAGCCCCCACTGAGCTATGCAGCTCTTTCTTAGAAGCGACCTGGCCACAAATCACGAACGACAGCTCAACGAAGGGGCTTTCATCATCGCGTGGAAATTGTAAAGCAGCCAAATGCTCTAAACGCGTGTTTCTAAATGTGGAGGGGAAAACCGGAGGACCCGTAGAAAAATCCACATGACCACGGGGAGAGAGAGAGAGACACGCAAACTCCAAATATACAGCAGCAGGCGTCAGGGTCGGGATCGAACCCACGACCTCCTGTATACCATGCGAGGTAGTCAACATCTCCTAGCCACCGTGATGATGATAATGATGATGAGAGACGCAAACTCCCAATATACAGCAGCAGGCGTCAAGGTCGGGAACGAACCCACGACTTCCTGTATACCAGGCGAGGTAGTTAACATCTCCTAGCCACCATGATGATGATGAGACGCAAACTCCAAATATACAGCAGCAGGCGTCAGGGTCGGGAACGAACCCACGACCTCCTGTATACCAGGCGAGGTAGTTAACATCTCATAGCCACCGTGATGATGATGAGAGACACAAACTCCAAATGTACAGCAGACGTCAAGGGTCGAGATCGAACCCACGACCTCCTGCATACCAGGCGAGGTAGTTAACATCTCCTAGCCACCGTGATGATGATGAGAGACGCAAACTCCAAATATACAGCAGCAGGCGTCAGGGTCGGGAACGAACCCACGACCTCCTGCGTACCAGGCGAGGTAGTTAACATCTCATGGTCACAATTCAATTAGAATGCGCCAAATCTCAGAAGCTAAGCTGGCTTTGAGCCTGGACAGTCCTGGGAAGGGCGACCGCCGCAGGCTTAATTACAGCTGGGTCTGCCCGGGGTAGGTGACCCGGGAAAACAACAACAACAACAGCAACAACAACAAACATCCGCAACCGGCACACCGCATCGAGTATACGAGATAGGCCCTCACTTGCACAGGGCACCGTGAGCCGGGCGTGTGTGACGTTGTGTTGCAGAGAGAGCGCGCTTCACACGGCGAACTCGTGTTGTGTGGGTGTGTTAAGGCACGTGTACGGGGTACGGGGGCAAGGCATACGTGTGCAGGCCACGTGTGCAGGCCACGTGTGCAGGTCACGTGTGCGGGGGAGGGGCGCAAGGCACGCGTGTAAGGTACGCGTGCAGGCCACGTGTGAATGCCACGTGTGCAGGGCCACGTGTGCAGGCCACGTGTGCAGGGCCACGTGTGCAGGCCACGTGTGCAGGCCACGTGTGAATGCCACGTGTGCAGGCCACGTGTGCAGGCCACGTGTGAATGCCACGTGTGCAGGCCACGTGTGCAGGCCACGTGTGCATGCCACGTGTGCGAGGCACGTGTGCAGGCCACGTGTGCAAGGCACGTGTGCAGGCCACGTGTGCAAGACACGTGTGCAGGCCACGTGTGCAGGCCACGTGTGCGAGGCACGTGTGCAGGCCACGTGTGCAGGGCCACATGTGCATGTCACGTGTGCAGGCCACGTGTGCGAGGCACGTGTGCAGGCCACGTGTGCAGGCCACGTGTGCATGTCACGTGTGCATGTCACGTGTGCAGGCCACGTGTGGAGGCCACGTGTGCATGTCACGTGTGCATGTCACGTGTGCAGGCCACGTGTGCAGGCCACGTGTGAATGCCACGTGTGCAGGGCCACATGTGCATGTCACGTGTGCAGGCCACGTGTGCAGGCCACGTGTGCAGGGCGACGTGTGCATGTCACGTGTGCAGGCCACGTGTGCAGAGCCACGTGTGCAGGGCCACGTGTGCATGTCACGTGTGCAGGCCAAGTGTGCGAGGCACGTGTGCAGGGCCACGTGTGCAGGGCCACGTGTGCATGTCACGTGTGCATGTCACGTGTGCAGGCCACGTGTGCAGGCCACGTGTGCAGGCCACGTGTGAATGCCACGTGTGCAGGCCACGTGTGCATGTCACGTGTGCAGGCCACGTGTGCGAGGCACGTGTGCAGGCCACGTGTGCAGGGCGACGTGTGCATGTCACGTGTGCAGGCCACGTGTGCAGGCCACGTGTGCAGGCCACGTGTGCATGCCACGTGTGCAGGCCACGTGTGCAGGCCACGTGTGCAGGCCACGTGTGCATGCCACGTGTGCAGGGCCACGTGACATGCCACGTGTGCAGGCCACGTGCGCGTAAGGACCGCACCTGCGTGCTCGTCTCGTTGCTGCTCAGCTCGGCCTCGTCGCTGGGCAGGGCCACCTTGTACTTGGCCCTGACCTGGAGTTCAACCTCCTCCTCCTCCTCGTATGTTGGCCGTGGCTCTGCGGGCAGTCACAACAGGGAGAGCGGTCACAACAAGGGCAGTCGCAGGAGGGCAGTCATGGCAGGGGCAGTCACCGAGTGGACTGACAAGAGCGCAGTGACGAGAGTAGTCACGGGGGAGAGGCGCAGCTACAATTGCCAAAAAGGTCGTCGCGTGAAAGGGGAGTCAAGGGAAGGGCAGTGAAACGGAAACTGATGGTCGCGCAGTTAAGGCCGCAACTACTGGTCACGGGGTAGGTCAGTCAGGGAACAGTAACAGAAGAAGAGTAACAGGTTAGTCACGGGGCAATTGCAGAAGGGCAGTCACGTGAGCGGTCACAGGTTCGTCACCGGGCAATTCCAGATGGGCAGTCGCGGTAAAGGGCAGAAGGGCAGGTGGACCTGGCTCCGAGATGGAACCTCGGTCTCGTGAGCTGGTGTGAGAGCGTGAGATTGCGTGTGAGTGAGATTGCGTGAGATTGCGTGAGAGTGATTGCGTGAGAGTGATTGCATGAGATTGCGTGAGACCGATTGCGCGAGACCGATTGCGTGAGAGTCAGATTTCTTGCCGAGTGAATGCGTGAGATTGCGTGAGACTGGTTGCGTGAGACCGATTGCGCGAGACCGATTGCACGAGACCGATTGCACGAGACCGATTGCGCGAGACCGATTGCGCGAGACCGATTGCGCGAGACCGATTGCGCGAGACCGATTGCGCGAGACCGATTGCGCGAGACCGATTGCACGAGACCGATTGCACGAGACCGATTGCGCGAGAGAAGAGAACGCAAGAGCTCACGTCTCCCTCCTCTGGACTGCGCGCCACGATCACCTCTGAACAATCATCGCGGGCTATAAAGGATGCACAATTATTTTATTATTTATTATATCCGCGCACGGGACTTTGTTTCCATGTCGTATAAATATCACAGGTCAGACGGGGGTAGTCCCTCTCTTTTTGTTGTTGTTGTTTAAACCAGCTGCTTCCAAACTTCTAAATCGCCACGTCCTCTACGGTGGCTAAGAGATGTTAACTACCTCGCCTGGTGCACAGGAGGTCGTGGGTTCGATCCCCGACCCTGACGCCTGCCGCTGTATATTTGGAGTTTGCGTCTCTCATCATCATCACGGTGGCTAAGAGATGTTAACTACCTCGCCTGGTGCACAGGAGGTCGTGGGTTCGATCCCCGACCCTGACGCCTGCCGCTGTATATTTGGAGTTTGCGTCTCTCATCATCATCACGGTGGCTATGAGATATTAACTACCTCGCCTGGTGTGCAGGAGGTCATGGGTTCGATCCCCGACCCTGACGCCTGCCGCTGTATATTTGGAGTTTGCGTCTCTCATCATCATCACGATGGCTAGGAGATGTTAGCTACCTCGCCTGGTATACAGGAGGTCGTGGGTTCGATCCAGACCCTGACGCCTGCTGCTGTATATTTGGAGTTTGCGTCTCTCATCATCATCACGGTGGCTAGGAGATGTTAGCTACCTCGCCTGGTATACAGGAGGTCGTGGGTTCGATCCCGACCCTGACGCCTGCTGCTGCTGTATATTTGGAGTTTGCGTGTTCTCTCTCTCTCTCCCCGTGGTGGCGAGTATTTTAATCTCCGGGTCTTCCGGTTCCCCCCCCCCCCCCTTCACAGGTATAAGTTGTCTTGTGGTTGTTGTTTGACTTGCATCCCACTGGGATTTTTGCACAGCGTTGGTGTACGGTGCTTTTTTTCTGGAAGACTTTGCAGTTTTCCCTGGATTTTTTTTGTTTTTTCGCGTAGTCACTTTAAGATATTTTCTTGTTTATTGTTTTTTGTTTGTTGCGGTTGCACCCGATTCAAGAGCCGAATGGCTCACAGGGCTATACCAAATAAATGAAACTGAAATAATCAACAGCACGCGTTTAGAGTATTGGGCTGCTGTACATTGCCACGTGATGATGATGAGCCAATTCGTTTTGCTATCATTTGTGGCCAGGAGATACGTAGCTCTGTGAGCCTTACCTGGTAACATAAAAAAGAAAGTGTACTTCTCTGTGTATCCATCACTATATGTGTCAGCCTCTCTATCCATCTGTCTGTTTGTCTATATATTTGTCTGTGTCCGTGTGATGTGTGTGTGTGTCTGAGCCGGCCTTCATATGTGCTCACGAACAGCACTTTCCCCAAATGTCTGTGGAGGCTATACGGGGGATCTTTGTCTTGTCTTGTATAGCCGCAAGAGTCTGTTAAGGCTATACGGGGAGTCTTTGTATACATATGCCTGTGTGTGTATGTTTGTGCGGATGTGTGTGTGTGTGTGTGCGTTTGTCTGTTTGTGTGTGTGGGGAACGGTAGTGTAGCGGTTAGCGCGCTGCGCTACGAACCTGGCGACCCAAGTTCGATTCCCACTCACGGCTAAAATCAGTGACGAGCATCTGAATCGGTCCTGGGCCTCCCCTAGGTCGACTCAGCCTCAAATGAGCACCTGGTGCGATGTGTAGTAAACATCGCCACTGGGGAGACAAAGGCGGCCGGGCGTGGTGTTGGCCACCCACCCCCTCGTGTGCCGTTCTGGCCTTCATAGGTGCTGCTCGCTAACAGCACTTGCCCCAACAGTCTGTTCTGGCTATACGGGGGGATCTTTCTTTGTCTTTGGAGCGGTCGTGTAGTGGTTGGAGTGGTTAGAGCACTTTATTACGACCTCGGCTACTCGAGTTCGATTCCCGGCCATGTCCAACATCACGGGTGAGCGATACCCCAAACCTCCACCACCAACCAGTGTGGTGAAGTATGGTCAAACCCCCCCCCTCCCCCGCAACTAGAACTACTTCTCATTGGTTAATCCTGTGCTGGAGAACCACGGGTGTAGAAGAGCATCATCAGTTACATCTACAGAACGTGAAGAAACAGTGGCATCTACATATGAAGAACGTGAAGAAACAGTGGCATCTACATATGAAGAACCAGTGGCATCTGCAGAACGTGAAGAACCAGTGGCATCTGCATCTGCGGAACGTGAAGAACCAGTGGCATCTGCATATGAAGAACGTGAAGAAACAGTGGCATCTACATATGAAGAACCAGTGGCATCTGCAGAACGTGAAGAACCAGTGGCATCTACATCTGCAGAACGTGAAGAACCAGTGGCATCTACATCTACAGAACGTGAAGAAACAGTGGCATCTACATCTGCAGAACATGAAGAACCAGTGGCATCTGCAGAACGTGAAGAACCAGTGGCATCTACATCTGCAGAACGTGAAGAACCAGTGGCATCTACATCTACAGAACGTGAAGAACCAGTGGCAATGTAGTCACTACGCCACTGATAATGTAGTCACTGATAATGTAGTCACTACACCACTGATAATGTAGTCGGCCGAAACCGAAACCAGACTAAAAGCAAAAAATTGACTTTCGGCCAAAACCGAAAGTTACAAATTTACTTTCGGCCGAAACCAAAAGTTTGCCGAAAGAGGCCATTTACCAACTTTCGACGCTAAAACCGAAACCCAATTTCGGTCGACGCCACTGCCGTACGCTCCCCACGCGTCTCACCTGCGCAGAGCGAGGCGAGGCTTCGCCCGGTCTCTGCGCGCCGCCACGAGCTCGGGTACTTGCGCTCGAAGTGTCGCACCACGACCCACGTGCCCTGCTTGCTGAGCAGCAGCGAGCGGTCGCGCACCGCCAGGAGGTCCGCGTCACGGTCGCGTGTCACACACGCCCATCCGGGGGCGTGCCGGCAACTCACCTGGTGGGGGGGGGGGCACAACACGCCACGTAGTGTATAGTGTAGTCTGTAGTCTGTAGTGTAGTATATAGTGTAGTTTATGGTGTATAGTGTAGTCTGTAGTGTAGTGTATAGTGTAGTCTGTAGTGTATAGTGTAGTGTGTAGTGTAGTCTGTAGTGTAGTATATAGTGTAGTCTATAGTGTATAATGTAGTCTGTAGTGTAGTATATAGTGTAGTATATAGTGTAGTCTATAGTGTATAGTGTAGTCTATAGTCTGTAGTGTATAGTGTAGTCTATAGTGTATAGTGAAGTGTATAGTGTAGTCTATAGTGTAGTCTATAGTATAGTGTAGTCTATAGTGTATAGTAGTGTAGTCTGTAGACTAGAGTGTAGTGTAATCTATAGTGTAGTGTGTAGTGTAGTGTATAGTGTAGTCTATAGTGTAGTGTATAGTGTAGTGTATAGTAGTGTATAGTGTAGTCTATAGTGTAGTCTATAGTCTATAGCGTAGACTGTGTCTAGACTACAGCGTAGTCCATAGCCTACAGCAGTGATATCCGCGCCAAACGTTGTCATTCCAACCAAAACCTCCGTCGGCTCACCAGGCTGGCGAGCTGGCCCAGGTGGAAGCGGGAGCCGCTGTACCCCAGGCAGGAACCCTCCGCTTGGCTGCGCAAGCGACCCCCGGGTAGCCACAGCCACCGCTGGCCGGGCAGCCGCTCGTCGCACTTCGACATCCAGAGACGCGGGGAGCCCGCGGCCGTGGACAGGCAGTCGGGGCTCTTGGCGTTGCGGATCTGGAACGGGCCTAGGGCAGCACGGGTAGCAGGTGAGATGGAAGAAACTGGCACGGGTCTAGGGCAGCACGGGTCACTGGCACGGGTCTAGGGCAGCACGGGTCGCATGTGAGATGCAGGAAACTGGCACGGGTCTAGGCCAGCACGGGTAGCAGGTGAGATGGAGGAAACTGGCACGGGTCTAGGGCAGCACGGGTCACTGGAACGGGTCTAGGGCAGCACGGGGCGCAGGTGAGATGCAGGAAACTGGCACGGGCCTAGGGCAGCACGGGTCGCAGGTGAGATGCAGGAAACTGGCACGGGTCTAGGCCAGCACGGGTAGCAGGTGAGATGCAGGAAACTGGCACGGGCCTAGGGCAGCACGGGTAGCAGGTGAGATGCAGGAAACTGGCACGGGCCTAGGGCAGCACGGGTCGCAGGTGAGATGCAGGAAACTGGCACGGGTCTAGAGCAGCACGGGTCACAGGTGAGATGGAGGAAACTGGCACGGGTCTAGGCCAGCACGGGTCACAGGTGAGATGGAGGAAACTGGCACGGGCCTAGGGCAGCACGGGGCACAGGTGAAATGCAGGAAACTGGCACGGGTCTAGAGCAGCACGGGGCGCAGGTGAGATGCAGGAAACTGGCACGGGTCTAGGGCAGCACGGGTGGCAGGTGAGATGCAGGAAACTGGCACGGGTCTAGGGCAGCACGGGGCACAGGTGAAATGGATGTAGTGTGTAGTGTAGTGTACTACTTCAGTGTGTTAGAGAGTAAATCCACAAGATTTACAATTTGAGTGAACACAACACAAAACATAATTGTTCGACGTTTTCATCCGTTTCAGATTTGACAACGCCTCATTGGAACCCCCGCACAGATACGGATTTGCGTGCACGCGGTGGTGAGTCGGGCCCGCGCACACGAACACAAATCTCCCCTATACTCTTTGGTTCTTTCGGTAAAGTCACGTAGGTATCAAATAAAATAAATCACGACGTTTCGATTGCAACACAAGCAATCATCATCATCAGGTGATTGCTTGTGTTGCAATCGAAAAGTCGTGATTTATATTATTTCTCTACCTACGTGACTTTACCGAAAGAACCAAAGAGTATGAATTCTTGCTGTCACGAAAGCTTCAAATCTAGAAATCTCCCGTATAGCCTTCAATAGAGCATTACTCGTGAAGGCCGGTACGGCGCGCCTATTAAACTAACAAACTAAACTATAAAACTACGTAAAATAACACTATGTTTTAGCAGGTTACGGCCCACTGAGCAACCCCATCTCGAGCGACAAATTGTAGCTCAAAGAAGTGGCTAATGATCAACCACGTGGGAAATGTAGAACAGCCAATTAACTCTAAAACGCGTGGTGTTGATTCCATATGTGGAGGGGGGAAACCGGAGGAGCCGGAGAAAAATCCACGCGACCGCGGGGAGAAAGAGAGACACGCAAACTCCAAATATACAGCAGCAGGCGTCAGGGTCGGGATCGAACCCACGACCTCCTGTGTACCAGACGAGGTAGTTAACATCTCCTAGTCACCGTGGTGATGATGAGAGACGAAAACTCCAAATATACAACAGCAGGCGTCAAGGTCGGGATCGAACCCACGACCTCCTGCATACCAGGTGAGGTGGTTAACATCTCCTAGCCACCGTGATGATGATGAGAGACGCAAACTCCAAATATACAGCGGCAGGCGTCAGGGTCGGGATTAAACCCACGACTTCCTGTACACCAGGCGAGGTAGTTAACATCTCCTAGCCACCGTGATGATGATGAGAGACACAAACTCCAAATATACAGCAGCAAGCGTCAGGGTCGGGGATCGAACCCACAACCTCCTGTATACCAGGCGAGGTAGTCAACATCTCATAGCCACCGTGACGCCCTATCGAGGGCTGGGTGGTCACCAGCACCACACCCGGCCGCCTTTGTCTCCCCAGTGCTGACGTTTGCACATCGCACTAAGGACTCATTGAAGTTTTGATTTAAAATTTTTGTGACTGCAGGGATTCAAGTCACGTAGAAGGAAAATAATAAAATGATATAAATATAAAACAATATCATTATCCATTCTTACGTGACTTTACCGAAAGAACCAAGAATACTCATTGAAAGTTGAGTTCTTGGTGATCGAGGGAGACGGGTGGGTCCCAGGCGCGGTTCAGATTATCGCCACGGCGGATGTTGATGGCCGTGGGCTGGAATCGAACTTTGGCTCGCCAGGTACAGAGCGCAGTGCGCTAACCGCCACACTCCTAAGTAGGTTTAGGCAAGGTAAGGTAAAAGTGTAAACACAACGAGCCTACCTTTACCCTACCTTTTACCTTACCACAATACAATCACTCTACCCTACCTTTCACCCTTTAGCAGGCAAGGTAAAACGTAATAATTATAACCCGTAAAAACAAAGTTTTTCACTATAAATTCTTTATATGCGTGGCGGCTAGAGTCCTCTCGTCCTCTGGCTTGAGATGGCTGCCACCTATGGGTCAGATGATTGTCTGCCAGTATTAAGCAATTGGTAATTACATATTTAATATTTCACAAACATTAATTGTCTCGCACAACGAGTGTGTGTGCATAATGTCAGCTCGATTGGATCACGGGAAGTGGGTTAAAAAACGACCGAAAGATTAGCACGGTCGTAAGCAAGCAAGCAAGCACGCAAGCAAGCAAGCGAACTTAATATAAAGGATTTAAAAATAAAGCTCCGGCTGGACTTTGAAATGATTGATATGAGATGTAATGTGTGCTTTGAGACGCCCGGGTATTTAACCAACGGCCAATGAATGCAAGTCCTTTATATAACGAAAAATATAACCTCATGTCAATGAAACTTTTACCTTACCACAATACAATCACTCTACCCTTACCTTTCACCCTTTAGCAGGTAAGGTAAAAAGCAACGAGCCTACCTTTTTTTAATTTTAATTTCATTTTTTACCTACGTGACTTTACCGAAAGAACTAAGAGTATGAGCCTACCTTTTACCCTACCCTTTACCCTTACCCCTTGGAATGTCGACACCTTGACCCTTTTACCCGGTTAAAAGGGTACAATTACCTTTCCTTGCCGAGGCCTACTCCCAAGGCAGGTGTGCACAGGTAACACGTGCCCTAGACTGTGTCAAAACACCTGGACGTGGCAGCATTCCGGCGTGCAGGGGACGCATCGAATTCCCAGCAAAGACACGCACACACACACAAACGCACAGATCCAGAATATTCTTTGGTTCTTTCGGTAAAGTCACGTATAAAGATAAAAAAAGACATTTAAAAATTATTTAATTTATTACTATTATTATTTTATCTTTATACGTGACTTTACCGAAAGAACCAAAGAATAATTCCTGCAGTCACGAAAGCTCCAAAATTAAGATCCAGAATATTGATTTGTACTGGAGGAATCCGATCAGCTAACGAAGCTCATTTTTGTTCGCACGACACACGACACCAGCAGAACCAACACAAAATAAATGTATCTGCACGCTCGCAAACGGAAACGCAGATCTTTCGAATGAGAAAATGAGACGCAAGAGACGCACGGACAGAGACAGACATTCGCAGCAGCGAGGCGATTCGTAGACACGGACAAACCCGCATATCCGGACCGCTAATAAGCAGTGACAGGCAGACACAAACATTCATAGACGTATACATAGCACGAACGGAGACACGGAGACGCTCACCCAGGCAGACAAAGCAAATATCCCCCGTGTAGCCTTAACAGACTGTAGGGGCAAGTGCTGTTAGCGAGCACCTATGAAGGCAGGTACGGCACACGAGGGGGTGGGTGGCCAGCAATACGCCCGGCCGCCTTTGTCTTCCTAGCGGCGATGTTTACATATCGCACCAGGTACTCATTTGAGGCTGAGTCGACCTAGGGGAGGCCCCGGACAGGTTCAGACGATCGTCACTGGTGGTGGCCGTGAGCGGGAATCAAACCCGGGTGGACAGGTTCGTAGCGCAGCGTGGCGCTAACCGCTGCACCACCGTTCCCCCAGACAGACACACACACTGTCGCACACACACAGACACACACACTGACGCACACACACAGACACACACAATGACGCACACACACAGACACACACACTGACGCACACACAGATACACACACTGACGCACACACACAGACACACACTGGCACACACACACTGACACACACACTGACGCACACACAGACACACATACGCACACACACAGACACACACACACACTGACGCACACACAGACACACACACTGACGCACACACCCAGATACACACTGACACACTCTGACACACACACAGACACACACAATGACGCGCACACACTGACACACACACACAGACACACACACTGACACACACACACTGACACACACACACTGACACACACACACTGACGCACACACATAGACACACACAAACACACACACTGACGCACACACTGATGCACACACAGACACACACACAGACACACACACACTGACGCACACACAGACACACACACTGACGCGCACACACTGACACACACACTAACGCACACACACACACTGACGCACACACACAGACACACACACTGACGCGCACTAGACGGACACTTAAACACTGAAGTGCGCACGCGAATGGACGTAATACAAACACGGGGGCACAAAGACAAAGATCCCCCGGATAGTCTTTGGACAGACTGTTGGGGCAAGTGCTGTTAGCGAGTAGCAGCACCCCATGAAAGCCGGCACGGTGGCACCCGAGGGGGTGGGTGGTCGGCCAACACCACGCTAGGGCTGAACGATTTGGGGAAAACGTCTAATTGCGATTTTTCTGACAGATATTGCGATTTGATCTGCGATAAAAAAAAACATTTTTAAGACAAACTTCAATTCAATATTCACTGTGTAATAGATGTAAAACATGCGATGGGGCATTACCACGTGATACCATCAAAATATGAACTGCTCCGAGTATCATACTCTCTGGTTCTTTCGGTAAAGTCACGTAGATAGGAAAAATAATAAAAAGAAACACGACGGTTCGGTCGCAACACAAGCATCCGTCTTTAAGACTGCTCTACATATTCTAATGCAAGGATAAGAAACTTAAAATATATTCATTGTTTCCAACGCGTATTTATAAAAATGTTTTGATTTAAATAGAACAATCAAACATAGAACAATTGTTAAGTTAAACAAATTAAGTTATAATAATACAATAATAAAACAATTCCCATAAGAAAATAATTCATAGGACTTTTCAAATCGCAAAAAAATCGAGATTTGCTAATCGCATTGTTTAATCGATTTTAAATCGATTAATCGTGAAATCGATTAATCGTTCAGCGCTCCACCATGCTCCACCACGCCCGACGTTGACTACACACCTCACCAGGTACTCACTTGAGGCTGAGTCGACATAGGGGGGAGCCCCGGTTCAGGCCCTCGTCACTGCTGTTGGTGACTGTGAGTTGGACGCGAACTCGGGGGGTGTGGGAGTGGGGGGCCGAGTTCGTAACGCAGCGCGCTATACCACTTCTACAACTACCCCCCACCCCCCACCGTATCAACTGCACAGTCACACGCCGAGGACACAAATACAACACGAGCACACGCGCGCGCGCGCACGAGAATACACGGGAGGACACTCGGACACAGAAAGACAAATTTCGCCCATATAAATTTCGATTTAAAGCTTTCGTGACTGCAGGGATTCATCTTCTTGGTTCTTTCGGTAAAGTCACGTAAAAGGGAAATAATAAAAAAATAAAAAATACCCCTATCCCGTCCCTTTGATGCTGCTAATCCTGCATAATGCACGGGCATAATATGACTTTGAAACCCCCCGCCCACCTCCTACGCATTTCACAAGTAGTGACTAATCCCATATCTGCGTTTCCCATAAATATGCTAAATTCCTCTTGATATGCAAATTCCTTTGTCAAGGCGCTTTTCTCCCACCAACCCAGTTTAAATATACGCTCCGAGCTTGGTGATGTTTCATTCTTCACCTGAGGACGGCTGCTTGCGTTGTGGCCGAAACGTCCTGAGAATTATTTTATTATGTTTTATTTTTATTATTTTATTATTTTCCTTCCACGTGACTTTACCGAAAGAACCAAGAAGATGAATCCCCCATATAGCCTTAACAGACTGTAGGGGCAAGTGCTGTTAGCGAGCACCTATGAAGGCCGGCACGGCACACGAGGGGGTGGGGGGTGGCCAGCAACACGCCCGGCCGCCTTTGTCTCCCTAGCGGCGATGTTTACACATCGCACCGGGTACTCATTTGAGGTTGAGTCGACCTAGGGGAGGCACGGGGCCGGTTCAGATAATCGTCACTGGTGTTGGCCGTTGAGCGGGAATCGAACCCGGGTCGCCAGGTTTGTAGCGCAGCGTAGCGCTAACCGCTGCACCACCGCTCCCCACTTCTCGGACGCACGCACGCACTCACGGACACGTAACCCAAAGACACACGCGCACACACAAGGACGTGTGTGTGTACACACACACAGACGCATGCATTACTAAGACACACACGCGCACGCACACCGTGCAGTGTTTACATAGACACACGTAAACAGACACGCGGAGCTGGGTTTAACACGTGGTAGGAGGAGGTTTTCGCGACCACTATGATCCATTAGAGGGATTTTTTTTAAGGTTAAATCGCGTAAATACAAATGTGTCGTTAAACCCGCCACCACCCGACACAGCCAATTAGTAAAGGGTTTGTCACGTAAACAGAACGTGGCCAATTCGTTACTGGTTCAGCACCACAACGATTGTGTTGGAGAGTAAAACCCACTACAACATTTACAACTATAGTGTAGTGTATAGTGTTGTGTATAGTGTAGTGTATACTCTTGGGTTTTTTCGGTAAAGTCACGTAGGTAAAAAATAAAATTAAAAGTTAATAAAAGTAATAATGGAAATAAAATAAAATAATACTTTTATTAACTTTTAATTGTATTTTTACCTACGTGACTTTACCGAAAAAACCCAAGAGTATGAATCCTTGCAGTCACGAAAGCTTTAAATCTAGTGTAGCGTATAGCAGTGTAGTCTATAGTAGTGTATAGTGTAGTGTATAGTAGTGTATAGTGTAGTGTAAATTAGTGTATTGTATAGTGTAGTGTATAGTAGTGTATTGTGTAGTGTAAATTAGTGTATAGTAGTGTAGTCTATAGTAGTGTATAGTAGTGTAGTATATAGTAGTGTATAGTCTAGTGTATAGTAGTCTAGTCTATAGTAGTGTATAGTGTAGTGAATAGTAGTGTATAGTATAGTGTATAGTGTAATGTATAGCGTAGTGTAAATTAGTGTATTGTATAGTATAGTGTATAGTAGTGTAGTGTATAGTGTAGTGTATAGTGTAGTATACTAGTACAGCACTACACCAATTGTGTGTTGGAGAGTAAAACCCACTACAACATTTACAATTAGATTACTGTGACGTTTTGCCGGTCATTATAACAACAACAACAACCACCAGCATCATCAGGCGACGGCCAGAAGCTATGGGGAAATCCTCCCGTGTCAGTCTTGAACCCACACGGACTCTCACACGCAGGAGTACGCGCAGACAGACAGGCACACTTTACACCACCCATCAGCACGAATTGGCGACGTACGGCGCGAAAGAAGTTCAACGCACGCGCACTCAAAGACGAGCATCATTGACAGACACAGCGATCAACACGACACACAGACACACGGACACACAGAGTGCTTGAAACAGACACCACCATACGCACACTTTGAAATCGACTCGCTTCACACGCGGTCAAACAACGGCACCGACGGACAGGACACGTTGTTTCACGTACCCAAGCGCACACACGCGCGCGTTTAGCATTTAAAGCCATCGGTCGGCTACCTGCTAACGTGAGTTGTACGCTCGTGCAGTTGAAATCAATCTTGCACCTCCACTCTCACCGTCAGCAAAGGCGACACAGATCCCCCATGTAGCCTTTAACAAACTAGTTCTACTGCTGGATACATTTTTTTCCGCCTAAGGACGACCGCTTGTGTTGCACTCGAAACGTCGTGATATAAAAAATAATTCTACCTACGTGACTTTACCGAAAGAACCAGAGAGTATGATACATAGAGCAGTTCATAGTTTGATGGTATCACGTGGTAATGCTCCATCGCATGTTTTACATCTATTACACAGTGAATATTGAACTGAAGCTTGTCTTAAATTTTTTTTTATCGCAGATCAAATCGTAATGTCAGAAAAATCGTAATTAGACGTTTTTCCCAAATCGTTCAGCCCTAGCGTGTGCCAACGTGCTCAAGGCTTTCATGGGGTATGGATTTCTGCAGTCACGAAAACTTCAAATCAAGATTGTAACAGACTGTAGGGGCAAGTGCTGTTAGCGAACACCTAAGAAGGCCGGAACGGTACACGAGGGGGTGGGTGGCCAGCACCACGCCCGGCCGTCTTTGTCTCCCCAGTGGCGATGTTTACCACACACCGCAACCAGGTTCTCATTTTGAGGCCGAGTCGACCTAGGGGAAGCCCAGGACCGGTTCAGATATAATCGGTCACAGTTGTTGTTGTTGGCCGTGAGCGGGAATCGAATTCGGGGTCGCCGAGTTCGTAGCGCTAACCGCTTGCACCACCGCTCGCCACCACCGCCACTACAACAATTAAAAACAAGCCGCTTAATGAAATGTTAATCAATGAATTCCGCTACGCACGCGTACGCCCCGAGAAACATTCCAAAGCAATTTCCTTTCTTTGTGGGACTCAGCAAAGCCCCCCTCGTTTCTGCCACTCACCTGCCAGCACGTTCACCGCGGCCAGTAGCAGACACAGCAGGATCAGCGCTGGCATGCTGATGCTGCCCAACACGAGGAAGACGACGGTTGTAATGGTGGTGCTGCTGGTGGTTCTGGTGATGATGATGACGATAGCCTCTCGATCGCTCTCGACAGCCGCGGCAACCCTGCGGACATTCACGGCGCCTATCGCTTCGGCTGACAATCGCGTTGAGTAGTTTGAGATTCGTGATGCTCAAAGAGAGAGAGGGGAGCAGAGCGAGAGAAGGCGTCCTCCGGATAAGGCCCCCCCCCCCCTCCCGGCTGTCGATGTCCAGCGGATGGAATTCGCAGCGGACCGCTCGTCACATAGGCCGTGACAAGGGCTGGTGACGAATTGAAAACGCTGCTTCTCTTCCTTCCACGCATTGTCACAGCCTGCTGACCTCCCGTCCACAGAGAGAGAGATGGGGGTGGGGGTGTAGCGGGTATCTCTCGTTATAATACCCCCCCCATCGTCACCAACTATGTCCACACAAACACCAAGATCCCACACCCCCCCCCCCACCCACACACACACACCCGGATAGCCGCAATGGATTGTGTTTTTTGGGGGGGGGTGGTAATGTTCGTTCTAGATTTGAAGTTTTCGTGATTGCAAGGATCCATACTCTTTGGTTCTTTCGGTAAAGTCACGCAGGTGAAATAAAAAAATAAGAACACAAATTAAAATAAAGAATAAAATATTAACAACACAAGCAATCATCATCAGGTGTGAAAACTACGGCAAGAAAAAGTTTTTTAGCTGAAAAAAGTTTCTTGCTGCAGTTTTCACACCTGAGGATGATTGCTTGTGTTGCAGTCGAAACGTCGGGATTTTATTTATTTTATATCTTATACCTACGTGACTTTACCGTATTAACCAAAGAGTATGGGGGTGGTAATGCGTCTATCGAACAGCACCTATTGAAGGTCGACACGACACACGAGGTGTGTGGGCTGGCCAGCACCTCGCACGGCCGCCTTTGTCTCCCTCCCCCTCACCCACCCACCAGGCGCTCCTATTTGAGGCCGAGTCGACCTAGGGGAGGCCCAGAACCGGTGCAGACAATCTTCACCGGTGTTGGTTGTGGCCGTGGAGCGGACATCGAATTCGCTTGGGGGTTGTGGTGGTGGTGGGGGTCGCTGGATTCGTGGCGCTGTGCGCTAAAGGGGCCATCCATTTAGTGCGTACGCAAAACTCTGTCAAAACTTGACCCCCCCCCCTTTCCCTGTACGCACGCGGACTTTTTACACCTTCCCCGACTAACCTGCGTACCTACGCTTGACGCACCCCCCCCCCGAATCCTATAGAACGGCCGATATTTAATCTGCGCAGAAACGATCAAAGATGAATAACACTGGTCAACCAAAAAAAAATTCTGGCCTGGACTTTTGCAGCTGTTTTAGACTAATTTCAGGGTGCTGATTCCAAATCTGATCTCAGATTTGCTCTATCATATCATTTTTATGCTATCGGCATACCCCATTTTCATTGATTTTACCCGAAATTAACTCCGTCACTTATGATTGCACGTTGTTGCGAGTCAGTGACTGCTTTAGTGTTAAAATATGGTGCTGTATTTTTAGGATAGTGTGTTTATAATATCATTTTATGTAGATATCCACATTTATTTAATATTTTTCTTCCGCAGTTTTTATTGAAAATGCAATATTTGATATTTCGAAAACCTGATATGATGGCAGATTTGGAATCAGCACCCCAAAATTACATTAGAACCGTTGGAATACCTTAAGCCAGAAAAATTGTGTTGACCAGTGTAATATTAACGTGTTTAAGCAAATCACGACGCTTCGATTGCAACACAAGCAATCATCATCAGCTGGTAAAACCACAGCAAGATTTGCTTCTTGCGGTGGTTTACCCACCTGATGATGATTGCTTGTGTTGCAATCGAAGCGTCGTGATTTTATTTATTTTATTTTATACCCCACGTGACTTTACCGAAAGAACCAAAGAATATTGATCTCTGCGGTCACGAAAACTTCAAATCTAGAGTGTTTAAGCAAACAAAAACAGATAGTCCACACCGCCGGATTATCTAACTAATTTGAAGGCCAAAGTAGATACATTATTATCGAGGCGTCACCCCCCCCCCCGTTTCCTATGCGTACGCACATTGTCAGTAGACCTCCCATACGCAAGCTACACATTTGGGTCACCCCCCCCCCCCCCACCCTGCATGCGTACGTACTAAACTGGGCTATGATAGCTCGTTTTGCAAAAGCGACCTGGCCGCAAATGATAGCCCGAAGAAGCGGGCTCACCATCGCGTGGAATTATTTAGCAGACCAAACACTCGAAACGCGTGGGTGACGTTCATTCTAAATTCGGAGGGAATAAAAATTAACCCGTAAAAACAAAGTTTTTCACTATAAATCCTTTATATGCGTGGCGGCTAGAGTCCTCTCGTCCTCTGTCTTGAGATGGCTGCCACCTATGGGTCAGATGATTGCCTGTCACCATTAAGCAATTGGTAATTAAATATAAAACAAAATTTCCTAATAAGTGTTTAATTTTGAAAATAAAATTTCACGAAAATAAATTGTCACGCACAACGAGTCTGTGTGCAAAATGTCAGCTCGATTGGATCACGGGAAGTGGGTTAAAAAACGACCGAAAGATTTGCACGGTCGTAAGCGCGCAAGCAAGCAAGCAAGTTAACTTAATATAAAGGATTTTAAAAATCCACGCGACCACGGGGAGAGTCACACGCAGACCCCCGACGATTATACAGCAGCAGGCGTCAGGGTCGGTTGATGGAACCGACGACCTCCTGTACACCAGGCGATGGAGTTAACATCTCGTAATGTCCCACGTGGCTTGCAGTTCCGTTTCCTCAAATCGCTACAACCGCCTCTCGCTCTGCGCTTCGACGCAGACATTTGTTTCAAGCTGCAGGGAAAACCTACCCGTGGGCTTATGGGGCCGTCCATAAATGACGTCACGCACCTAGGGGGGGGGGTCAGACATTTGTGACGATGTGTGACGAGGGGGGGGGGGGTTGAGAAATGTGACGTCTCATCAAAATGCGCAACTTTAAATAAATATCGTCAACACGTTCTACATAATTAAATAGACTTTGTAATAAATGTTTTCTCCTACAACATCAGAGTGCAGCGCCACATTAAATAAGCACGTCTCTGGCGTGGACCAATCAGTTTCAAAGACAATGCATTTATATTATCACAGCGTGTTTTCTGTTTGCATTGTTTGCATTCTGAACACAAGTGTTGTTGGAGACCGGGCAACAACGTGATGCGACTCGGGCAAGAGGAGCCAGAGATAAAAAAAAAAAATAGCTTTAAATTTCGATTTAAAGCTTTCGTGACTGCAGGGATTCATCTTCTTGGTTCTTTCGGTAAAGTCACGTAGAAGGGAAATAATAAAATAATAAAAATAAAACATAATAAAATAATTCTCACGACGTTTCGGCCACAACGCAAGCAGCCGTCCTCAGGTGAAGAACGGGTCTGTCGGGAAGACAGCGTCTGAATGAAACACCCCAGGCTTGGAGCGTATATTTAAGCTGTAAATATAATAGCCTCTAGGTGCGACCGTGCGAGAGACAAATAAAATCAATGGGGCGCCATACTATTTGGTTCTTTCGGTAAAGTCACGTAGTCAGGCCTGATGACGGTCGCTTGCGTTGCGATCGAAACGTCGTGATTTGTTTTATTTTATTTTATACCCCACGTGACTTTACCGAAAGAGCCAAAGAGTATGGATTCCTGCAGTCACGAAAGCTTCAAATCAATGGGGTGACACCTGGACCAATTGCAGCACCCATTGCGCTTCAGGGCGCCACTGTGGCTAGGAGATGTTAACTACCTCGCATGGTCTACAGGAGGTCGTGGGTTTGAACCCGACTCTGACGCCTGCTGCTATATATTTGGAGTTTGCGTCTCTCTCGTCATCACGGTGGCTAGGAGATGTTAACTACCTCGCCTGGTATACAGGAGGTCGTGGGTTCGATCCCGACCCTGACACCTGCTGCTGTATATTTGGAGTTTGCGTCTCTCTCGTCATCACGGTAGCAAGGAGATGTTAACTACCTCGCCTGGTACACAGGAGGTCGTGGGTTCGATTCCGACCCTGACGCCTGCTGCTGTATATTTGGAGTTTGCGTCTCTCATCATCATCATCACGGTGGCTAGGAGATGTTAACTACCTCGCCTGGTCTACAGGAGGTCGTGGGTTTGAACCCGACTCTGACGCCTGCTGCTGTATATTTGGAGTTTGCGTCTCTCTCGTCATCACGGTGGCTAGGAGATGTTAACTACCTCGCCTGGTATACAGGAGGTCGTGGGTTCGATTCCGACCCTGACGCCTGCTGCTGTATATTTGGAGTTTGCGTCTCTCATCATCATCATCACGGTGGCTAGGAGATGTTAACTACCTCGCCTGGTACACAGGAGGTCGTGGGTTCGATCCCGACCCTGACGCCTGCTGCTGCTGTATATTTGGAGTTTGCGCGTCTCTCCCCCCCCCCCCCCCATTTTTGCGGAAATTTTTCTCCAGGTTTTCCGGTTTTTCTCTCCACATTTAAAATCCACGTGCCTTTATAAAGTGTTCGCCTGCTACAAATGTCCACGTGATACGCCACTTTGTCATTTATGGACGGCCCCTTTGTTTTTCAAACGTAAAAATAGAAATGTAACAATGTTATTAACTACATAGAGGGTTTGATGAAACAATGCAACAGCTGGAAAGAAATTCCATCCCCGGATGCAAGCACGTCAGTTGTGTTAACGGGGGAGATTAGGGGCCGTCCATAAATGACGCCACGCACCTAGGGCAGGGGGGGGGGTCAGACATTTGTGACGATGTGTGACGAGGGGGGGGGGGGGTTTGAGAAATGTGACGTCACATCAAAATGCGCAACTTTAAACAAATATAGACAACACGTTCTACTTAGTGAAATAGACTTTTTCATAAATGTTTTCTCCTACAACATCAGAGTGCAGCGCCACGTTAAATACGCACTACAATGACAATAGTTCAAAGCGATTTGAAGCATTTTTATTTTCAAATGGAAATATGGTTTAGGGGGGGGGGGGCAGAGCTTTGTGACGTCATATTTAAGGGGGGGGGGTCTGACCACCATCCACCACCACCCCCACCACCACCACCACCCTCACCACCCCCACCACCACAACCACCCACCACCCCCACCACCACAACCACCCACCACCCCCACCACCCCCACCACCACCCCACCACCACCCCCACCACTCCCACCACCCCCACCACCACCCACCACCACCCCCACCACCACAACCACCCACCACCGCCACCACCACCACCCCCACCCACCACCACCCCCACCACCACCACCACCCACCACCCCCACCCCACCACCACCCCCACCACCCCACCCCCACAACCACCACCCCACCACCACCCCCCCACCACCACCCCCACCACCACCCCCACCACCTCCACCACCACCCCCACCCCCACAACCACCACCACCACCACCCACCCCCACCACCACAACCACCACCCCCCACCACCCCACCACCACCCCCACCACCCCCACCCCACAACCACCACCACCACCCCCACCACCACCACAACCACCACCCCCCACCATCACGTCCCCCCCCCCCCGAGCGAGGAAGTGAGAGGGTGACCTGCACCCGGCCGACGGGAAAAGGCATCGCGCAGGAAGTGCGGGGCAGGCCGTAGCGACTTGCCTGCCCCCACCACCACCACCAGCACCTCGCTGCCTGGCCTGCCCCCCCCCCACCACCAGCACCACGCTGCCTGGCCTGCCCCCCCACCACCAAGACCACGCTGCCTGGCCTGCCCCCCCCACCACCACCAGCACCTCGCTGCCTGGCCTGCCCTCCCCCACCACCACCACCACGCTGCCTGGCCTGCCCCCCCCACCACCAGCACCACGGTGCCTGGCCTGCCCCCCCCCCACCACCAGCACCACGCTGCCTGGCCTGCCCCCCCCACCACCACCACCACGCTGCCTGGCCTGCCCTCCCCCACCACCAAGACCACGCTGCCTGGCCTGCCCCCCCCACCACCACCACCACGCTGCCTGGCCTGCCCCCCCCCCACCACCAAGACCACGCTGCCTGGCCTGCCCCCCCCCATACCACCACCAGCACCTCGCTGCCTTGCCTGCCCCCCCCCCCACCACCAGCACCACGCTGCCTTGCTTGCCCCCCCTCCCACCACCACCACGCTGCTTGGCCTGGCCTGCCCCAACCACCACCACAACACGCTGCCACCCCCCCCAGGTGCGGTGCGTCTCGAGGTACAGGAGGAGCACATTCCAAGAAGAGTCCTTCGAGACAACGACTGCTCCGTTCCGTCCGCCTGTCACCACACCCACATCCACCTCTCCCTCCTCCCCGGGGCATAAGCGACTGCTGTGTTTACAATTCGTTCACACCAATCTGTGTGTGTGTGTCGCTCTGTTCGCACCGTATGTATGAGTTTGTGGGTCTCTGTGTGAGTCTGTGGGTTTCTGTGTGAGTTTATGGGTCTCTGTGTGAGTCTGTGGGTCTCTGTGTGAGTTTATGGGTCTCTGTGTGAGTCTGTGGGTCTCTGTGTGAGTCTATGGGTCTATGTGTGAGTCTGTAGGTCTCTGTGTGAGTCTGTGGGTCTCTGTGTGAGTTTATGGGTCTCTGTGTGAGTCTGTGGGTCTCTGTGTGAGTCTATGGGTCTCTGTGTGAGTCTGTGGGTCTCTGTGTGAGTCTATGGGTCTCTGTGTGAGTCTATGGGTCTCTGTGTGAGTCTGTGGGTCTCTGTGTGAGTCTATGGGTCTCTGTGTGAGTCTATGAGTCTCTGTGTGAGTTTGTGGGTCTCTGTGTGAGTCCATGGGTCTCTGTGTGAGCCTATGGGTCTCTGTGTGTGTCTATGGGTCTGTGTGTATGTCTATGGGTCTCCGTGTGTGTCTATGGGTCTGTGTGTATATCTATGGGTCTCTGTGTGAGGACTTATTTTATATTTGTGTTGTTGTTAACTAATGACCATGAACAGATTTTTGTTTTCCAGATCAAATATAATTCACTCGAGTCCCCAATTAGTGCGGCTAAGTTGCTCGTGCGGTGATGGGATGGATGTCATTCGACGGTCCGTTTCAAAGTGGCAGTCCCCTGGGACTTTATTTGAGTTAGGTAAGTAGTGTGTTGAACTTATTTCGCACCGTACGCAACCGACCGTTGCCAATCGGCTCAGGGTTTTTGGACCAGACCACGCATAACCACATCCGGTATTTATAAATCTCGCTTATGAGTAGCCTCACGCCATGTGCGACATAACGGATTTCATCAAGGCTGGACAATATCACAGTGAGAGGAAACGTAAGCCCCTCGGTAGGCCTCGCGTGGCCACGACTGCAGGTATGAAACAAAGTTACGAGCGGCGGTATTGTCCCAAAACCGCTGTGACTTGGTGCGGTGAAGGGGGGGAGGGTTAGGGGTAGTGCCGGATTATCCTCATTGCAAAAGTAGCTGTGTAGCTACTTTGTAGCTGCTACAGGTGTAGCTGCTACAGGTGTAGTTGCTACAGGTGTAGCTGCTACAGGTGTAGCTGCTACAGGTGTGTAGATGCTACAGGTGTAGCTGCTACAGGTGTAGCTACTACAGGTGTAGTTGCTACAGGTGTAGCTGCTACAGGTGTAGCTGCTACAGGTGTAGCTGCTACACGTGTAGCTGCTACAGGTGTAGCTGCTACAGGTGTGTAGATGCTACAGGTGTAGAGCTGCTACAGGTGTATAGCTGCTCCAGGTGTAGCTGCTGCACGTGTAGCTGCTACAGATGTAGCTGCTACAGGTGTAGTTGCTACAGGTGTAGCTGCTACAGGTATGTAGATGCTACAGGTGTAGCTGCTACAGGTGTGTAGCTACTACATCTGTAGCTACTACAGGTGTAGCTGCTACATCTGTAGCTGCTACAGGTGTAGCTGCTACAGGTGTAGCAACTACAGGTGTAGCTACTACACGTGCAGCTACTACACGTGCAGCTGCTACACGTGCAGCTGCTACACGTGCAGCTACTACACGTGCAGCTGCTACACGTGCAGCTACTACACGTACAGCTGCTACACGTGCAGCTACTACACGTGCAGCTACTACACGTGCAGCTGCTACACGTGCAGCTGCTACACGTACAGCTGCTACACATGCAGCTGCTACACGTGCAGCTGCTACAGGTGCAGCTACTACAGATGTAGCTACTACACGTGCAGCTGCTACAGATGCTGCTACAGATGCAGCTGCTACAGGCGCAGCTGCTACAGGTGCAGCTGCTACAGGTGCAGCTACTACAGATGTAGCTACTACATGTGCAGCTGCTACAGATGCTGCTACAGATGCAGCTGCTACAGGCGCAGCTGCTACAGGTGTAGCTACTACAGATGTAGCTACTACAGATGTAGCTACTACACGTGTAGCTGCAACACGTGTAGTAGCTACTACACGTGTAGTAGCTACACATGTAGTAGCTACTACACTAGTAGTAGCTACTACTAGTGTAGTAGTGTAGTAGTGTAGTAGTTACGGACCCCGCACTTTCAAGGGCCCCGCGCTAAACGCTTTCAAGCTATCAATTCCGGCTCAGTGATTCTGCACTTGCTCTATTACTATAGTACTACACCGCCTTCAACTTTAACGACCGATTTGTCGCATTATCCGGGCCGTAAAGCAAATGACCAAAATCGAATAACTTTACTGTGCGAGTTAAAAAAAACAAATACGCGTTTTAATATTTACGTGTCTTTAAAAAAAAAACAATTTGGGGCCCCTTTATAACATTTGCGACAGGCCCCGCTACCGGCTTCATCCGGCGCTGGTGGTGGGGAGAGAAAGAATGAAGGGGGGACGTGACGGGCGGGGGGGTTGCAAAGGGAGATGCAGGGAGATGCAGGAGGCAGTGGGGGAGGGAGGAGAGCGAACGAGCGAGCGAGTGAGAGCTCAGAGGAAGCACCGAAAACAATGGGACGCAGTTGCCGAGGCGGACCGGAAAAGGAAGGCGCCAGTCCACAGGCGAGGAACATGACTTACGTCTCTCAGTGGCTCGGGCAGACCTGGGACCTCCACCCACCCACCCAGCCCTCCACCTACCCACCCAGCCCTCCACCTACCCACCCAGCCCTACACCTACCCACCCACCCCTCCACCTACACACCCATTCCTCCACCTACCCACCCATTCCTCCACCTACCCACCCATTCCTCCACCTACCCACCCATTCCTCCACCTACCCACCCAGCCCTCCACCTACCCACCCAGCCCTCCACCTACCCACCCGCCCCTCCACCTACCCACCCATTCCTCCACCTACCCACCCACCCCTCCACCTACCCACCCGCCCCTCCACCTACACACCCATTCCTCCACCTACCCACCCAGCCCTACACCTACCCACCCACCCCTCCACCTACACACCCATTCCTCCACCTACCCACCCATTCCTCCACCTACCCACCCATTCCTCCACCTACCCACCCACCCCTCCACCTACACACCCAGCCCTCCACCTACCCACCCAGCCCTCCACCTACCCACTCACCCCTCCGCCTACCCACCCAGCCCTCCACCTACCCACCCAGCCCTCCACCTACCCACCCAGCCCTCCACCTACCCACCCAGCCCTCCACCTACCCACCCATCCCTCCACCTACCCACCCACCCCTCCACCTACCCACCCATCCCTCCACCTACCCACCCATCCCTCCACCTACCCACCCATTCCTCCACCTACCCACCCACCCCTCCACCTACACACCCAGCCCTCCACCTACCCACCCAGCCCTCCACCTACCCACTCACCCCTCCGCCTACCCACCCAGCCCTCCACCTACCCACCCAGCCCTCCACCTACCCACCCACCCCTCCACCTACCCACCCACCCCTTCACCTACCCACCCATCCCTCCACCTACCCACCCAGCCCTCCACCTACCCACCCACCCCTCCACCTACCCACCCACCCTCCACCTACACACCCAGCCCTCCACCTACCCACCCAGCCCTCCACCTACCCACTCACCCCTCCGCCTACCCACCCAGCCCTCCACCTACCCACCCGCCCCTCCACCTACACACCCATTCCTCCACCTACCCACCCACCCCTCCACCTACCCACCCACCCCTCCACCTACCCACCCACCCCTCCACCTACACACCCATTCCTCCACCTACCCACCCATTCCTCCACCTACCCACCCATTCCTCCACCTACCCACCCACCCCTCCACCTACCCACCCACCCCTCCACCTACCCACCCACCACTCCACCTACCCACCCACCCCTCCACCTACCCACCCACCCCTCCACCTACCCACCCACCCCTCCACCTACCCACCCACCCCTCCACCTACCCACCCACCCCTCCACCTACCCACCCACCCCTTCACCTACCCACCCATCCCTCCACCTACCCACCCACCCCTCCACCTACCCACCCACCCCTCCACCTACCCACCCACCTCTCCACCTACCCACCCACCCCTCCACCTACCCACCCACCCCTCCACCTACCCACCCACCCCTCCACCTACCCACCCACCCCTCCACCTACCCACCCACCCCTCCACCTACCCACTCACCCCTCCACCTACCCACCCAGCCCTCCACCTACCCACCCAGCCCTCCACCTACCCACCCACCCCTCCACCTACCCACCCACCCTCCACCTACCCACCCACCCCTCCACCTACCCACCCATTCCTCCACCTACCCACCCAGCCCTCCACCTACCCACCCCCCCTCCACCTACCCACCCACCCCTCCACCTACCCACCCACCCCTCCACCTACCCACCCAGCCCTCCACCTACCCACCCAGCCCTCCACCTACCCACCCATCCCTCCACCTACCCACCCGCCCCTCCACCTACCCACCCATTCCTCCACCTACCCACCCACCCCTCCACCTACACACCCAGCCCTCCACCTACCCACCCAGCCCTCCACCTACCCACTCACCCCTCCGCCTACCCACCCATTCCTCCACCTACCCACCCACCCCTCCACCTACCCACCCAGCCCTCCACCTACCCACCCACCCCTCCACCTACCCACCCACCCCTTCACCTACCCACCCATCCCTCCACCTACCCACCCACCCCTCCACCTACCCACCCACCCCTCCACCTACCCACCCACCCCTCCACCTACCCACCCAGCCCTCCACCTACCCACCCACCCCTCCACCTACCCACCCACCCCTCCACCTACCCACCCACCCCTCCACCTACCCACCCATTCCTCCACCTACCCACCCAGCCCTCCACCTACCCACCCATTCCTCCACCTACCCACCCATTCCTCCACCTACCCACCCACCCCTCCACCTACCCACCCAGCCCTCCACCTACTCACCCACCCCTCCACCTACCCACCCACCCCTCCACCTACCCACCCACCCCTCCACCTACCCACCCACCCCTTCACCTACCCACCCACCCCTCCACCTACCCACCCACCCCTTCACCTACCCACCCATCCCTCCACCTACCCACCCGCCCCTCCACCTACCCACCCGCCCCTCCACCTACCCACCCACCCCTCCACCTACCCACCCGCCCCTCCACCTACCCACTCGCCCCTCCACCTACCCACCCACCCCTCCACCTACCCACCCACCCCTCCACCTACCCACCCACCCCTCCACCTACCCACCCACCCACCCCTCCACCTACCCACCCACCCCTCCACCTACCCACCCACCCCTTCACCTACCCACCCATCCCTCCACCTACCCACCCACCCCTCCACCTACCCACCCACCCCTCCAACTACCCACCCACCCCTCCACCTACCAATCCCTCCACCTACCCACCCACCCCTCCACCTACCCACCCACCCCTCCACCTACCCACCCACCCCTCCACCTACCCACCCACCCACCTATAAAGTCTAGAAGGAGCGTCGTACTCTCCCCCCCGCGTAGGTCTACTCGGCATTGAATGTTTCGTTCTAGATTTGAAGCTTTCGTGACTGCAAAGATTCATACTCTAAGTGTTTTTCGGTCAAGTCACGTAGGTAAAAATGAAATTAAAATTTATAAAAAAATAAAATAATAATAAATCATTTTATTATTTTATTTTTTATTAATTTACCTAAATTAATAAAAGTAAAATAATAATAAATCATTTGATTATTACATTTTATTAATTTTAATTTCATTTTTTACCTAAATTAATAAAAGTAAAATAAAATAAATCATTTGATTATTTTATTTTTATTAATTTTAAATTCATTTTTTACCTACGTGACTTTACCGAAAAAACTAAGAGTATTGAATGTTTCGGTTTAGGGGCACAACGGCACCTGGCGGGCAAGTGGATGCGATTGAGGAAGATATTTCTCGCGACTCGTAAATTTTGACAACACAAATGTTTGGTCGTTTGTTTACGTGGCTTATCGCCATCGCCATCATCGCAATGATCTCGCTGTTCAAGGTTCAGTCGAAACAAAAACGTGTGTGGACCACTCTGTCGGATGTGGATAAAGCACAGAGAGTTGGCACAGTAGGGGGCACAGGTGGTGCATCGGCCACTCGTCTCAGTCAGTCCACCCGTGGCACCTACTAGGTCTGCCCCATGACCTCCTGCACCTAGCCTGGCACAGTATGGGGGCACAGGTGGTGCATCGGCCACTCGTCTCAGTCAGTCCACCCGTGGCACCTACTGGGTCTGCCCCATGACCTCCTGCACCTAGCCTGGCACAGTATGGGGGCACAGGTGGTGCATCGGCCACTCGTCTCAGTCAGTCGACCCGTGGCACCTGCTGGGTCTGCCCCGTGACCTCCTGCACCTAACCTGGCACAGTAGGGGGCACAGGTGGTGCATCGGCCACTTGTCTCAGTCAGTCCACCCGTGGCACCTGCTGGGTCTGCCCCGTGACCTCCTGCACCTAGCCTGGCACAGTAGGGGGGCACAGGTGGTGCATCGGCCACTCGTCTCAGTCAGTCGACCCGTGGCACCTGCTGGGTCTGCCCCGTGACCTCCTGCACCTAAACTGGCACAGTAGGGGGCACAGGTGGTGCATCGGCCACTTGTCTCAGTCAGTCCACCCGTGGCACCTGCTGGGTCTGCCCCGTGACCTCCTGCACCTAGCCTGGCACAGTAGGGGGCACAGGTGGTGCATCGGCCACTCGTCTCAGTCAGTCGACCCGTAGCACCTGCTGGGTCTGCCCCATGACCTCCTGCACCTAACCTGGCACAGTAGGGGGCACAGGTGGTGCAGTCGACTTGTGGCACCCGCTGGGTCTGCCCCGTGACCTCCTCTCAGCGGGCGTTCGACACTTCACGTGGCCTCAAGGTGCACCTAGCCTGGCACAAGCGTCGTGGTGTCACGTCACCGCCACTTCATGGCGAATGGCGTTTGTTGTTGTTGGGATGTGAGCAGTCATCAATTCCTATGGATGGACCGGCACCTGTCATAGGTACGTGGAATTGCCACAGAATGATCCAAGGCCTCTAACCGAAGTGCATTTGTGGAGGGGAGAATATTAAAATTTTGGGGGAATTTTTTTGTTGAACAGATTTAATAATGTTCACTTTATCGAGGTGGGCGAAAATAACATCGAAACTCAAGAAAAACATTTTGTTCGGGATTTTTTTGGATTTTTTTTTTTTACTTGTTGAACAGATTTAATAATCCATAATAGAGGTTTTTTTGGGTTAGATCGCGTAAATATATAAATGTGTCGTTAAAACCCGCCACCACCCGACACAGCCAACTAGTAAGGGTTGTCACGTAAACAGAACGTGGCCAATTCGTCACTAGTACAGCACTAGTGTGTAGTGTAGTGTATAGTAGTGTAGTGTATAACCGTGTATAGTGTAGTGTATAGTGTAATGTATAGTAGTGTATCGTGTAGTGTATAGTGTAGTGTATAGTGCAGTGTATAGTAGTGTATAGTGTAGTGTATAGTAGTGTATAGTGCAGTGTATAGTGTAGTGTATAGTAGTGTATAGTGTAGTGTATAGTAGTGTATAGTGTAGTGTATAGTAGTGTATTGTGTAGTGTATAGTAGGGTATAGTGTAGTGTATAGTGTAGTGTATAGTAGTGTATAGTGAAGTGTATAGTGTAGTGTATAGTAGTGTATAGTGTAGTGTATAGTGTAGTGTAGAGTAGTGTATAGTGTAGTGTATAGTGTAGTGTATAATAGTGTATAGTGCAGTGTATAGTGTAGTGTATAGTGTAGTGTATAATAGTGTATAGTGCAGTGTATAGTGTAGTGTATAGTGTAGTGTATAATAGTGTATAGTGCAGTGTATAGTGTAGTGTATAGTAGTGTATACTGTATAGTGTAGTATACTAGTACAGCCACACCGGTTGTGTGTTGGAGAGCCAAGCCACAACATTTATATATTTACGCGATCTAACCCAACAAAAACCTCTATTATGGATGATATTGTTCATGACAGCCTACGTGTCAAACAGATTTAATAATGTTCACGTATCGAGGCGGGCGAAAGAAACATCAAATCTCAAGACGAAACATTTTTGTTTCAGGAAGGGTCCTGCATTTGGGGATGGTTTTGACGAATTCCATGAAGGAGTAGCAGGTGCGAGTGCCCGGAGGGAAAACACCGACCACCACGAGGTTCCGACCATTGCAGATGATCTACAGTTTTTTTTGTTGTTGAAGTTACACAGCTATATGGCTATTAAAATATATTTTCTGAAAGTCTGTCTTCAAAATCCTTGCAAAAGATACTTTTTTTCTGATGGTCTATCGTCATCGTCATCATCGTCGTCATCATCATCGTCGTCGTCGTCATCGTCGTCATCGTCATCATCGTCGTCATTATCATCGTCATCGCCATCATCGTCATCATCGTCGTCATCATCATCGCCATCGTCATCATCGTCGTCATCATCGTCGTCATTATCATCGTCATCATCGTCGTCATCATCATCATCATCGTCGTCATCGTCATCGTCGTCGTCATTATCATCGTCATCATCATCGTCATCGTCGTCATCATCCTCGTCATCATCATCGTCGTCGTCATCATCGTCATCATCATCGTCATCATTGTCGTCATCCTCTACAGCTATGGTCAATCCACTGCTGGATGAGTGGCTCACATAGCCGCCACCATCTCCTACATCTAGAACTGACAATTGAAAACGAATTTATTTCGAACTGCTTTGTGTCTTTAGTTTGTTGTCCTTCCCCTCGCACCTCCGATGAGCATGGTTGGCTACGTACGGTACGAAAGAAGTTCAATATACATACATAGAGTCGCACAGAGACCCATAGACTCACACAGAGACTCGTAAACTCACACAGAGACCCGTAGACTCACACAGAGACTCATAGACTCACACAAAGACTCGTAAACTCACACAGAGACACATAGTCTCACACAGAGACCCATAGACTCACACAAAGACCCATAGACTCACACAGAGACCCATAGACTCACACAGAGACTCATAGACTCACACAAAGACTCGTAGACTCACACAGAGACTCATAGACTCAGACAGAGACCCACAGACTCACACAGAGACCCATAGACTCACACAGAGACCCACAGACTCACACAGAGACCCATAGACTCACACAGAGACCCATAGACTCACACAAAGACCCATAGACTCGCACAGAGACCCATAGACTCACACAGAGACCCATAGACTCACACAGAGACCCATAGACTCACACAAAGACTCGTAAACTCACACAGAGACTCATAGACTCAGACAGAGACCCATAGACTCACACAGAGACTCATAGACTCACACAAAGACTCGTAAACTCACACAGAGACTCATAGACTCAGACAGAGACCCATAGACTCACACAGAGACTCATAGACTCACACAAAGACTCGTAAACTCACACAGAGACTCATAGACTCAGACAGAGACCCATAGACTCACACAGAGACCCATAGACTCACACAGAGACTCATAGACTCACACAAAGACTCGTAAACTCACACAGAGACTCATAGACTCAGACAGAGACCCATAGACTCACACAGAGACCCATAGACTCACACAGAGACCCATAGACTCACACAGAGGCCAATAGTCTTAAGACACTGTTTATGATGTTCCTGCATTTGGATAGGGGATTTTTTTTTTCTAAACCAAAATTATTAATAATTTTTTTAAACCAAAATTATATTATTTTAATAAAAATTCGACTTTTTTAAAATCTAAATTAAATTTTTTTTAAACCAAAATTATATATTTTTGAAAAAAAATTCTTTTTTTTTTCAAACAAAAGTTACGTATTTTTTTTCTTAAAGGGGGTGTGTCTCTGTGTGCGCGTGTGCAAGGAAACCGAAGTGTCCAGAGAGCAAAACTAAAAAAAGAAAACCCCATCGACCCCCACACGAGTGTCGCTTGTTCACGACATACGAAGGCAATCCCAAGTGGCGAACGTCCAATGTAGTTGGGACAACGTTGCCATAGACCGAGCACCTGTACAGCAGGTGTCACATGACGTCACCTGTACAGCAGGTGTCACATGACGTCACCTGTACAGCAGGTGTCACATGACGTCACCTGTACAGCAGGTGACACATGACGTCACCTGTACAGCAGATGTCACAGGTAGTCACCTGAACAGCAGGTGTCACAGGTAGTCACCTACACAGCAGGTGTCACAGGTAGTCATCTGTACAGCAGGTGTCACAGGTAGTCACCTACACAGCAGGTGTCACAGGTAGTGACCGTGTCAGCAGGTGTCACAGGTAGTCATCTGTACAGCAGGTGTCACAGGTATTCACCGTGTCAGCAGGTGTCACAGGTAGTCACCTGGACAGCAGGTCTCACAGGTAGTGACCTGTACAGCAGGTGTCACAGGTAGTCACCTGTACAGCAGATGTCACAGGTAGTCACCTGTACAGCAGGTGACACAGGTAGTCATCTGTACAGCAGGTGTCACAGGTAGTCACCTACACAGCAGGTGTCACGGGTAGTGACCGTGTCAGCAGGTGTCACAGGTAGTCACCTGTACAGCAGGTGTCACAGGTAGTCACCTGGTCAACAGGTGTCACAGGTAGTCACCTGTACAGCAGGTGTCACAGGTAGTCACCTACACAGCAGGTGTCACGGGTAGTGACCGTGTCAGCAGGTGTCACAGGTAGTCACCTGTACAGCAGGTGTCACAGGTAGTCATCTGTACAGCAGGTGTCACAGATAGTCACCTGTACAGCAGGTGGCACATGACGTCACCTGTACAGCAGGTGTCACATGGCGTCACCTGTACAGCAGGTGTCACAGGTAGTCACCTGTACAGCAGGTGTCACAGGTAGTCACCTGTACAGCAGGTGTCACGGGTAGTCACCTGTACAACAGGTGGCACAGGAAGTCACCTGTACAGCAGGTGACACAGGTAGTCACCTGTACAGCAGGTGACACAGGAAGTCACCTGTACAGCAGGTGTCATGGGTAGTCACCGGTACAGCAGGTGTCAAGGTAGTCACCGGTACAGCAGGTGTCACATGACGTCACCTGTACAGCAGGTGACACAGGTAGTCACCTGTACAGCAGGTGACACAGGAAGTCACCTGTACAGCAGGTGTCACAGGTAGTCACCGTGTCAGCAGGTGTCACATGGCGTCACCTGTACAGCAGGTGTCACAGGTAGTCACCGGTACAACAGGTGTCACAGGTAGTCACCTGGTCAACAGGTGTCACAGATAGTCACCTGTACAGCAGGTGGCACATGACGTCACCTGTACAGCAGGTGTCACATGGCGTCACCTGTACAGCAGGTGTCACAGGTAGTCACCTGTACAGAAGGTGTCACAGGAAGTCACTTGTACAGCAGGTGTCACAGGTAGTCACCGGTACAGCAGGTGTCACAGGTAGTCACCTACACAGCAGGTGTCACAGGTAGTCACCTACACAGCAGGTGTCACAGGTAGTCACCTGTACAGCAGGTGTCACAGGTAGTCACCTGTACAGCAGGTGTCACGGGTAGTCACCTGTACAGCAGGTATCACAGGAAGTCACCTGTACAGCAGGTATCACAGGAAGTCACCTGTACAGCAGGTGTCACAGGTAGTCACCTACACAGCAGGTGTCACAGGTAGTCACCTGAACAGCAGGTGTCACAGGTAGTCATCTGTACAGCAGGTGTCACAGGTAGTCACCTACACAGCAGGTGTCACGGGTAGTGACCGTGTCAGCAGGTGTCACAGGTAGTCACCTGTACAGCAGGTGTCACAGGTAGTCATCTGTACAGCAGGTGTCACAGGTATTCACCGTGTCAGCAGGTGTCACAGGTAGTCACCTGGACAGCAGGTCTCACAGGTAGTCACATGTACAGCAGGTGTCACAGGTAGTCATCTGTACAGCAGGTGTCACATGACGTCACCTGTACAGCAGGTGACACAGGAAGTCACCTGTACAGCAGGTGTCACGGGTAGTCACCTGTACAGCAGGTGTCATGGGTAGTCACCTGTACAGCAGGTGTCACATGACGTCACCTGTACAGCAGGTGACACAGGAAGTTACCTGTACAGCAGGTGTCACATGACGTCACCTATACAGCAGGTGTCACGGGTAGTCACCTGTACAGCAGGTGTCACATGACGCCACCTGTACAGCAGGTGTCACAGGTAGTCATCTGTACAGCAGGTGTCACAGGTATTCACCGTGTCAGCAGGTGTCACAGGTAGTACAGCAGGTGTCACAGGTAGTCACCTGTACAGCAGGTGTCACATGACGTCACCTGTACAGCAGGTGTCACATGACGCCACCTGTACAGCAGGAGGGGTGGGGGTGTGTTTCTCCAGAGCTCAGATGCCCGCTGCTTGTGCCTCACCTTCACCAACATCCCAATCGACCCGATGGCAACTGCAGTCTCACCGTCGCCGGCTACATGAAAGCGACACTCCCCCCCCCACCGCTCCCCACCGCTCCCCACCGCTCCCCAAGCGGTCCGCATTCGTGGTTCACGTTGGACATTCGCCTTTCTCGACGAAGGCAGTGGCACAGAGGAAGGGGAAAATGGTCCCCCCCACTCCCCCTGCGGCATTCCGCTCATGATTGAAGCGACCGAGGCAGGCTTTCCCATCCCTCCCCTCCCCCCTCCTTGGCAAGCGAGCACGCCCATTGTGAACTCGTGCACGTTTCCTCGGTTCCCACACTAAATATAGCAAACGGGGTTCTGTAGATCCGACTCGGCACGGCTCCCCCACTGCCCAAGACGCGAGAGGGCTTCTCAGATGCTGCGCGTGCCCCCTCTGTCGACGGATGACCGATAGACTATGAAACGATACGAAGGGGTTTTATACGCTTGCTTTTGGATACTGGCACAAATGTTTTTTTTCTTCATATTTTGTCACCGGTAAACTTTAAACTAGTTCAGCACGCCGGTTGTGAATGTTGTAGTGGGTTTACTCTCTAACACACAAGCGGTGATTGTGAATGTTGTAGTGGGTTTACTCTCTAACACACAAGCGGTGATTGTGAATGTTGTAGTGGGTTTACTCTCTAACACACAAGCGGTGGTTGTGAATGTCGTGATGGGTTTACTCTCTAACACACAAGCGGTGATTGTGAATGATGTACTGTAGTGGATTTACTCTCTAACACACAAGCGGTGATTGTGAATGTTCTGGTGGGTTTACTCTCTAACACACAAGCGGTGATTGTGAATGTTGTAGTGGGTTTACTCTCTAACACACAAGCGGTGATTGTGAATGTTCTGGTGGGTTTACTCTCTAACACACAAGCGGTGATTGTGAATGTTGTAGTGGGTTTATTCTCTAACACACAAGCGGTGATTGTGAATGTTGTAGTGGGTTTACTCTCTAACACACAAGCGGTGATTGTGAATGTTGTAGTGAGTTTACTCTCTAACACACACGCGGTGATTGTGAATGTTGTAGTGGGTTTATTCTCTAACACACAAGCGGTGATTGTGAATGTTGTAGTGGGTTTACTCTCTAACACACAAGCGGTGATTGTGAATATTGTAGTGGGTTTACTCTCTAACACACAAGCGGTGATTGTGAATGTTGTAGTGGGTTTACTCTCTAACACACAAGCGGTGATTGTGAATGTTGTAGTGGGTTTACTCTCTAACACACAAGCGGTGATTGTGAATGTTGTAGTGGGTTTACTCTCTAACACACAAGCGGTGATTGTGAATGTTGTAGTGGGTTTACTCTCTAACACACAAGCGGTGATTGTGAATGTTGTAGTGGGTTTACTCTCTAACACACAAGCGGTGATTGTGAATGTTGTAGTGGGTTTACTCTCTAACACACAAGCGGTGTGTGCTGAACTCGTAACTTCCAAAAACTAATATAATGGACATTAGTTTATTTATACTGCAGGAGGAATCCGATGAGCTTTAATGCTCTTTTTCACATATTTCCAGTAGAGTGGCACGGGGTAAGATCGTTACAACAACAAACAGTACAAAACACACGATAGTCGTGCAAGATAGAGAAATGAACAAAAGTCACTAAAAATATAAAAAAAGACTTTAAGTAGAAATTGCATAAGTACATACATTCCTGCAAATTTTTCCCACACTAATATTACGCAACATGCAAACTCGAATCGTTGCGGAGATCACGATACGTATCATTTAAATCACAATCTGTATTTATTCCGGAGGAGGAATCCGATGCGCTATAAAGCTTTTTTATTCACAGATGTCCAGCAGACCGTATCTTTCAAACTAAACCGGTAATATTACATCGGACACCGTGAAGTCGAATCGCTTCCCACCCCCACCCCCCAAAATGCGGGTCCCAGGGCGGTCACCCCGATTCTCCGTACCCCCGTGCCTCTTATAAATCTCAACGTTCATCCTTCAAAGTCCCATCACAAGGGAGAAATACAAATAGACAAACAAAATATTTGCCCGCATTGAAACGTCTGTACGCCGTATGGACCTGAAACCTCAATTAACCCTGTACAAGAATACGGGGTAAACCGTGTGGGTTGACAGCTATTGTGTGTCTTCTCCGGTAACCAAGTCCGCGAGACGTCTGGCTCCCGATCGATTGCCCTGGCTGAAGGCGGTGGCAGCCAACATGAAACACACAACTAAAACACATGGTTTCCTTACGCTTTGGTTCTTTCGGTAAAGTCACGTAGGTTTCCTGCGTATCCCCCCCCCTCACTCATCCCCCCCCCTTTGAAATGTCTTGGGTGTACATTATTTGTTTTGGAAGGGAAGTGAGTGGGAGTAGCAAGCTTGTGTAGGCGTGCAAATGATTCACCGCCTGTGGCTGAGTCAGCACATCCTCAGATATGGGAAGACAAGCTGAGTTAGTTACATATTGGCACCACGAAAGCGATACAAATGTAGTGACATATGCCGTCACTTCTGTGTCGGCCCGTACGAGGGCTGGGGGCCCCAAGGGGGTGCCTGGGGGGTCACGTGGTGGAGGGACCCGGACCTTCCCTTGAGGTGGGGGAAGGTAGGCGTGGCCTGTGAAGGTAGGCGTGGCCTGGGAAGGGAGGCGTGGCCTGGGAAGGGAGGCGTGGCCTGGGAAGGGAGGCGTGGCCTGGGAAGGGAGGCGTGGCCTGGGAAGGGAGGCGTGGCCTGGGCAGGAGGCGTGGCCTGGGCAGGGAGGCGTGGCCTGGGAAGGGAGGCGTGGCCTGGGCAGGGAGGCGTGGCCTGGGCAGGGAGGCGTGGCCTGGGAAGGGAGGCGTGGCCTGTGAAGGGAGGCGTGGCCTGGGAAGGGAGGCGTGGTCTGGGTAGGGAGGCGTGGCCTGGGAAGGGAGGCGTGGCCTGGGAAGGGAGGCGTGGCCTGGGAAGGGAGGCGTGGCCTGGGAAAGGAGGCGTGGCCTGGGAAGGGAGGCGTGGTCTGGGAAGGGAGGCGTGGCCTGGGAAGGGAGGCGTGGCCTGGGAAGGTAGGCGTGGCCTGGGAAGGGAGGCGTGGCCTGGGAAGGGAGGCGTGGCCTGGGAAGGGAGGCGTGGCCTGGGAAAGGAGGCGTGGTCTGGGAAAGGAGGCGTGGCCTGGGAAGGGAGGCGTGGCCTGTGCAGGGAGGCGTGGCCTGGGAAGGGAGGCATGGCCTGGGAAGGGAGGCGTGGCCTGTGAAGGGAGGCGTGGCCTGTGAAGGGAGGCGTGGCCTGGGAAGGGAGGCGTGGCCTGGGAAGGGAGGCGTGGCCTGGGAAAGGAGGCGTGGCCTGTGAAGGGAGGCGTGGCCTGGGAAGGGAGGCGTGGCCTGTGAAGGGAGGCGTGGCCTGGGAAGGGAGGCGTGGCCTGGGAAGGGAGGCGTGGCCTGTGAAGGGAGGCGTGGCCTGGGAAGGGAGGCGTGGCCTGGGAAGGGAGGCGTGGCCTGGGAAAGGAGGCGTGGCCTGGGAAAGGAGGCGTGGCCTGTGAAGGGAGGCGTGGCCTGGGAAGGGAGGCGTGGCCTGTGAAGGGAGGCGTGGCCTGGGAAGGGAGGCGTGGCCTGGGCAGGGAGACGTGGCCTGTGAAAAGAGGCGTGGCTTGTGAAGGGAGGCGTGGCCTGGGAAGGGAGGCGTGGCCTGGGCAGGGAGGCGTGGCCTGGGAAGGGAGGCGTGGCCTGGGAAGGGTATATAAGCGGGGTGTGAACGCAGAGCGAGGCTTTTGAACTCCGAAGTGAAGACGACATCATATGTCCTCAAGTCCCGGGTCGTCGTTCTGGACCAGGCAGCCCGTCGCCTGCCTGGTCCACTCCGTGTCGTGTTCCAGAGTGGTAGTGAGTTGAGGAAGGTGGTCACCACCTCATCTACGGTGTTATATTACTTACCGTTTAATAAATAGTGTTGCCTCCAAGCTGTGTATGTGTGCTCCTAATTCGAACCCACTACACAAAGATTCCCTGAAGAAGTCCCTCACTGCTTGCTGCATCGATCACCGTCAGTGGGCAACACAAGCGGCTGATCGCAACTCCTGGCGGCACACAGTCGACCAGGCCACCTCCTTCTTCGAAGATACCCGCAGGGCCCGTATGGAGGACAAAATGAGGAGGAAGAACCGTGACCACTCAGCACCCATCCCAGATCAGACCTATACTTGCAGCCGTTGTGGCAGGACCTGCCTGTCCGGCATAGGCCTCTTCAGCCACCAGCGTGCCTGCAAAGGACGTGGATGTCCTTCCTAGATCTTCGTTCGTGAAGCCAAGTCAAGCCATGATGAGCATATGCATTTTTCGATTTAAAGCTTTCGTGACTGCAGGGGTTCATCTTATTGGTTCTTTCGGTGAAGTCACGTAGAAGGGAAATAATAAAAATAAAACATAATAAAATAACTCTCACGACGTTTCGGCCACAACGCAAGCAGCCGTCCTCAGGTGAAGAACAGGTCTGTCATTCAGACGCTGTCTTTCCGACAGACCTGTTCTTCACCTGAGGACGGCTGCTTGCGTTGTGGCCGAAACGTCGTGAGAATTATTTTATTATTATTATTTTATTATTTCCCTTCTACGTGACTTTACCGAAAGAACCAAGAATATGAATCCCTGCAGTCACGAAAGCTTTAAATCAAAAGGCCCCCTATCTGTTAAACCAACATCATAGCACAGATTTAGATTGTAATTATGTTAATTAATTCGTGACGTCATATGCACTCAGCCCCGCCCCCTCTCCAGCCTTGCCTCCCGCCCAGATCCCGCCCGTGGGATTATCAACGAGATCTCGCGAGACTTGGACGAGTGCAAAAGCGCGCCAAATCCAGTTGCTGCTGCTGCTCCCTCTCGCGCAACGGCGCCCGTGACCTCCTCACCTCGACCGTGACCTCTTCCTGACCCCCGTGACCTCCTCCTGATGCCCGTGACCTCCTCACGCTCAACGTTGAGTAAGTGACCGACTCGTACGACTGCTTCGCTCACTCGCTTCGCTTTAACGGAGTGCTACAGATACTGGACGTCTTGTGTGACCACCACCACCCCTCCCCTCCATTTAATTCTATAAACTTCATATTTTTTTGTGGTAAGTACGATTAAGGTTGATAAAAAAATTAATATGCGAAGGGGTTACGGGTTGGAATGTTAACATTTTAGGCCTCGAATGTACTGTACCCTCGTGCTGTTGTGTAAACATCGCCTCTGGGGAGACAAAGGCGGCCGGGAGTGGTATTGGCCACCCACCCCCTCGTGTGCCACAGTGCCGGCCTTCATAGGTGCTACTTGCTAACAACACTTGCCCCTACAGTCTGTTACAAACTATATGGGAGATATTTGTCTTTGTGTGCCTTAGTGCTGTGTGTAAACATCGTCACGAGGGAGACAAAGGCGGCCGGGATTGGTGCAGGCCACCCCCCCCCCCTCGTTTGTCACCGTGCCGGCCTTCATAGGTGCTACTCGCTAACAGCACTTGCTCCTACAGTATGTTAAGGCTACACGGGAGATCTTTGTCTTTGTGTGCCTTGGTGCTGCGTGTAAACATCGTCACGAGGGAGACAAATACGGCCGGGAGTGGTGCTGGCCACCCACCCCCCCCCCCTCGTTTGTCACCGTGCCGGCCTTCATAGGTGCTACTCACTAACAGCACTTGCCCCTACAGTCTGTTAAGGCTATATGGGGGATCTTTGTGTACCTGGTGCGGTGTGTCAACAAGGGATACAAAGACGGCCGGGAGAGGTGCAGGCCACCCACCCACCTCGTGTGCCACAGTGCCGGCCTTCATAGGTGCTACTCGCTAACAGCACTTGCCCCTGACAGCCTGTTAAAATGCTACACGTGAGGATCTGTGTGTGTGTGTGTTGGACGCCCCTCTACTACCACACGTGTTGTTATACAGTGCGTGTACAGGCAACACGCGCCACGCGGGGTCTTGTTTGGCCATACTTCACCACGCTGGTCCGCGTGGGGTTATAAAGTTCGCGGAAGTAGTGTTGCCACACGTGCGGGTTCGAGTCGGGGAATGGAGCATCTGTTCATGGTGGCCAGGGGTATATTGATTTGTACCCCGAGGTGTGGTAACGCAATTGCCTTGAACGTTTCATTAAATCTTCTTGGTTCTTTCGGTAAAGTCACGTAGAAGGGAATAATAAAGTAATAAAAATAAAACATTATAAAATAATTCTCAAGACAGAGTCTGAGTGTCTCCTCGACAGACCTGTTCTCCACCTGAGGACGGCTATTTGCGTCGTGGCCGAAACGTCGTGAGAATTTTAATTGTTTATTTTTATTATTTTATTATTTCCATTCTACGTGACTTTACCGAAAGAACCAAGAAGATGAATCCCTGCAGTCACGAAAGCTTTAAATCGAAACGTTTCATTGCAGTTTGCTGAACAGTTGGAGAGAAGCTGCAGCAGCAGCTGGGAGCATCAACAGAAGAAGCAACTGGCACAGCAGCAGGAGCAACAGTAGCTGAAGAAGCTGCTGGAGCATCAACAGCACCAGCAGCAAGTTCAGCAGCAGCAGGCGATCCAGGGTGCAAGCGTTGAGGTGCAACAGAAGACGCAGTTCTTTAGTAGGGGTGGAATGCCAGCATTTATTAAGGGCTAATGCCGGGAACTTATAAGGGCTTATGCCTAACAGTTGGCAACGTAGGGGAAAAGGTACTGGGAGGTACCTAGCGCTTCCCAGGCTATTTGTGCTCTTCCCTCGGCACCAACCGAGGGGCAGAGGTCGCAACCGGGTACCCGATACCCGTACCCTACCCGATACCCGGCTACCCGTACCCGGCCGGGTACAGGTAGCCGTTTGCGACCCTGGTGCGGCCGGGTAGGGTAAGGAATCAAAACTCGTTTGCGACCTTTGCCGAGGGGTCATCCAACTCGGTTAGCCGGGTGAAGTAGCCCCCCGTACCCCTGGTACTAATTCTCCCTACCCCGGGGGTCCGACTCCCTCAACTCTCTCCGATCCTGGCCCTCTCGACGACCCCCCTTACGATAATTGTTTTTTTACCCTTCTATCTGGCAACAAAACTGACACCTTTTTTTACAAGGAGTCATGTTTGCATAGACCACAATACCTGCAGTCGTAATGCAAACAAAAAACATAACTCTGATAATGTATGCACTGTCCTTGAAGTTGACACCATGTGAGACTAGGCTCTAAGGAAAGCTGTCTCGGGTGTGGACCAATCAACTTCAAGGACAGTGTATACATTATCAGAGTTGTGTGTTTTGTTTGCATTATGACTGCAGGTATTGTGGTCTATGCAAACATGACTCAAATTTCGATTTAAAGCTTTCGTGACTGCAGGGATTCATCTTCTTGGTTCTTTCGGTAAAGTCACGTAGAAGGGAAGTAATAAAATAATAAAAATAAAACATAATAAAATAATTCTCACGACGTTTCGGCCACCAAGAAGAAAAAAACAAAATGACTCCTTGTAAAAAAAAAGGTGTCAGTTTTGTTGCCAGATAAAAGGGTAAAAAAAGACCCCCCTTACGTCACGGGTCCCCCTTTATATATCCCCGTGTAACATGACGTCATCACTCTGTCTCCCAGAGTGACATCCCGTCATCCACTACTCGTCCACACAAGGATGATGCAGCGAGTGTCCCGCCTGGCGCGGGAGGTGGAGCGTCTGGCGAGCGAGCCTCCGCCCGGCGTGTCGTGCTGGCTCTGCGACGAGGCGTCCGGGGAGCTGCGTGCTCGTAAGTACCCGTCACGCCCCCCCTACACGTTGTACCGCGCCGATTGTAATCATCGCTGTCATGTAGAGAGTGTTGTGGCTCGGAGGGTCAGTCTGAGCGCTGTGACAATGGCAACCCGCTGAAGGTGGTGGCATTGAATCCAGCTTGTAGCGGCCTGCGGTTTAAACAAGTTTCGCCAAATTCGCCGAGTTGATGGTCTCGGCCTGGTCATCGGTAAATGTACAAAACCCATTGCGTTAAATTTGGTTCAGAACTTAATTTGGATAAATTCCAGCTCTTGAGAATTGATGGACATTACTCATGTGGGAGAATGCTACCAAAGTGCATAACTTTGACCACGCTAGAAGTATAGGCATTGGCTGTGTGCTCAGTGCTACTTGAAAAACAACAGGTAACTTTAACGCGCAATAAAATTCGAAACCATATTGCCAAGTTGAAAATGTTCACATCTAGTGTCCGATTAGTGCAGCTAAGCTACAATGACAGGTTTTATTGTATTCTCTGGTTCATAAGCCACTTTTTTTCCCTGTATTTAAATGCCAAAAATGTGGCTTTATCTTATAATCAAGTAGCCGAGTCTGACACCAGATTATTGTAACTACACAGGGCTCAAACTTGGGGACCCGTCTTATTTGAGTGTCATATAATTTGAAGAAAACGAATATAATTCGAGGGCCATTTTGAAGTGGTAGACTTATTGCGGCTGTGGGCCGCCACGGTGGCGAGATGTTAACTACCTTGCATGATATGCAGGAGGTCGTGGGTTCAATCCCGACCCTGACACCTGTATATTTGGAGTTTGCGTGTTCTCCCCGTGGTCGCGTGGATTTTTCTCCGTGTCCTCCAGGTTTTTTGCCCACATTTAGAATCAACGTGCGTTGAATAAAAACATTTGGCCGCTATGAATTTCCACGTGACGATAAGCTACTTCAATTTCGATTTAAAGCTTTCGTGACTGCAGGGATTCATCTTCTTGGTTCTTTCGGTAAAGTCACGTAGAAGGGAAATAATAATAAAGCATAATAAAATACAATTCTCACGACGTTTCGGCCACAACGCAAGCAGCCGTCCTCAGGTGAAGAACAGGTCCTCAGGTGAAGAACAAGTCTGTTCTTCACCTGAGGACGGTCGCTTGCGTTGTGGCCGAAACGTCGTGAGAATTTTATTTTATTATGTTTTATTATTTTATTATTTTATTATTTCCATTCTACGTGACTTTACCGAAAGAACCAAGAAGATCAGCTACTTCGTTCAGCTATCATTTGTGGCCAAGTCGCTTCTGCCTGGTAAAATTTAAAATAGTTTAGTTTTTTTATTTAATGGAAGTTGTGGGCCGTGTCTTGCCCCAAGGGGACCATACGTTCCGCACCCATGCCCTGGCCGACACGAGTACCCCTTTGACGTGATTGCATCACGTGGATTGTCTCAGCTTGGATTCTCATCTTGTCTCCATCTAGAGATCCTGGGAGGTGCGGGCACTCCCTACGAGGAAGGCATCTTCAGCTTGGAAGTGCAGATACCTGACAGGTAAAGGACATGCTGGGAGGAGGTATATAACAAAGGGGCACTTAACTCCATCACAAAACTAATCTGAAAAAAATACATTGTTTTATATTAACCCCTGACCCCCACCCCTCCTCCATTATATTCACTATTATGGAGTGTTATGGACAATAATGGGGAGTGTGTGGTTGTTGCAATGGTTAGCCCCATGCGCTATAAACCTGGCTACCTGAGTTTGATTTCCCGGCTCTGGCTAACATCATTGGCAAATGAGAACTGAACCAGTTCTGGGTCCTCAAAGATCAACCTGCAATAAACACATTTCTGTGGAGGGAGCTGGTAGGAACGTTGGGTTGCTCGGTCAATGGCCAGGGTCAACGGCGGCGTGGTGTATTCCGCAAATATGCCCGACTGTGAGGGCGGGCACAAGCCGGCGTGAGTAGGTTAAACGTTGAGTTTTATAAGGGCACCACGGGGTAACCAGCCCCTCCCCAGCCCCTCCCCACCCAGCCCCTCCCTGCACGACGGACGGGCGGACACAATAATCCCCTGTGGGCTGGTGTAACCAGGAGGTTCCTACCAGTACCAGCATGGTGGAGTAGTATTGTCAAACAACCTCCACAACCTACGGTGGGGAGCCCATCACCCAGCAGTGCATGCAAGAGGGCCATACTAGAATGCTTTTTGTGATAGCTTGTTGTCCGATTAGCACGGTTGGCTACGTACGGTGCAAACGAAGTTCAACACACACACAATCATTTAGTATAGTCAGTTGGTGTACGTGAATAATGCGCTGGTTTTTTTTGTTTCTTCTCATCTGTGTGCAGGTATCCATTTGAGCCCCCAAAGGTGACGTTCCTGACGCCCATCTATCACCCGAACATCGACACGGCCGGCCGAATATGCCTCGACATTCTCAAGATGCCACCTAAGGTGCTTATTTCCCCCAAGGTGCCTTCACACTCGCCTGGCTTTCGCTAATTAAACGAAAGAATGTATTTCGGAAAGTGCCTTGGTGCTGCATATCCTCGTGTAGATTTGGGGAACTTATGGCCTACAGGCCAAATAAGGTTCGCGATTTTAATTTGGCACGATCCGCGGTCACGCGAGGCGTATTAATTTTAACGCATTTATTCTATAACGCTGAGGTTTATGTGTTATTGTTGTGGCCCACCATAGACCCAATAAAAAATAAGAACATTTAAAAGATTGTACAGCGGTTGTGCGTGCAGTGAAAGATTAAACGCATTTGTCAACAAAACGGCCTTAGAAGGAAAAAAATAGAAAAGCCCTCTTAACGACAGTAATTGGTTCCATGAAACCCGTCGTTAAGTGATTTGGTAGTTAAGCGAGTATAGGAAATACATGTTAAAGGCTTAATGCGTTCCGATAGCATCGAAGGTTACCTTTTTTCACCCAAAAAACGTACTTTATAATATTTAAAACAATTGACATTAATACGTAAAGATACTAACACCATTATAAACATATTAAACGAAAATGGTTAATCAATGCATGAATTAATATATACCGATGAATGGTCGGTAAGCGAACACATTGGGCTCTATGAAGGCCTGTCGTTAACGGGTGGTCGTTTAAAGGGGTTCGACTGTATACTCAAAGAATGTATGTAAAAATAAATAAAAGGCAAGATTTCGATACCTCTCTAGCCTTGTCTAACATCGATGGCGAGTGACATCTGAAATTGTTATGACCCCCTTCCCTAGTTCGACTCACCCCTAAAACACATTGTTCTGCGGAGGGAGCTGGTAGGAACGTTGGGTTGCTCGGTCAATGGCCAGGGTCAACGGCGGCGTGGTGTATTCCGCAAATATGCCCGACCTGTGAGGGCGGGCACAAGCCGGCTGAGTAGGTTAAACGTTGAGTTTTATAAGGGCACCACGGGGTAACCAGCCCCATCCCACCCAGCCCCTCCCCTCCCCACCCAGCCCCTCCCTCCCCACCCAGCCCCTTCCTGCACAACGGACGGACACAATAATCCCCTGTGATCTGGTGTAACCAGGAGGTTCCTACCAGTATGAGTACCGTTGTCAGTGTGTAAACGTCAGCACTGGGCAGACCATAGGTGGCCAAGCGTGGTGCGGTCACTCCACCCCCTCGTGTGCCGTGTGCTGGCCTTCCACAGTTGCTCGCGAACGGCACTTGCTCCAACGGGCTGAATGGCTTGGGGGGGGGTTCGTCTGTTTCTCTGCTAGGGCGCGTGGAGACCCTCACTGAACGTGTCCACAGTCCTCACATCCGTGCAGCAGCTGATGGGGGAACCTAACCCGGATGACCCGCTCATGCCCGACATCGTACGTATGTCTGTCCGTCCAGCGCCTTTCCCGGAGCCCTCCTCAACGATTAAGTTGGGGGGTGCCGGGCAGAGGTCGCAACCGGGTACCCGATACCCGTACCCTACCCGATACCCGGCTACCCGTACTCGGCCAGGTACGGGTACCCGTTTGCGACCCTGGTGCGGCCGGGTACGGGTACTGGTAGGCCGTTAGTCACTGGTGAGTCACCGTTTGTCACTCATTTCCCAACGTCTTGTCTCTTCTCACAATTCAAGTTCCTAGAATCAACACACCCGCGCCTGCAACATGGCTTCATCCCAGAGGTCGCAATCGGGTACCCGTACCCTACCCGATACCAGGCCGGGTACGGGTAGCCGGGTATTGGGTAGGGTACGGGTACCCGATTGTGACCCTGGTGCGGCCGGGTACGGGTAAGGAATCAAAACCCGTTTGCGACCTCTGGTGCCGGGTGGCCCTGTACTCAAAACTAAACTGCAGTAGACTCTCGATTATCCGCGCTAATGATGGGGAGGAACGACCGCGGATAATAAAATGCGGATAATCCAAAAAATATTCATTTTCCGCGGATCTCTATGCCAAAAAACTAACTATTGACCGATCGATAATGCGCGTGCTCGGTGACAACACTTTCCTGCTCCCGCACAGAGGACTTTGCCCACTAAGTGCATAGCAGAGCCACGCCAAACAAAACCAAACTGCCCACTGTTGTAAAGATAAGCAAGTACTGTCCTGTATAGGCGATAACGTGGATTTCGGATTAACCGGAGCACATATTTGTTCGGTTTAAGCACGTGACTTGTAATAAACATGTCAAGAATAACAGTGTATAACTGTACTCTTTGGGTCTTTCGGTAAAGTCACGTAGATAGAAAAATATATTTTTTAAATCACGACGTTTCGATCGCAACACAAGCAATCGTCTTCAGGTGAAAAAATACAGCAGGCGAACTTCTGAGGCAGGAGACATATAGCGAGAGAACTACTGCAGCAAGAGGTCGTATTGGTTTGAGATGGGTACAACTCAAGGGTAAGTGGGCGGGGATAGAGATGGAATTTACAAGTAATATTCCTCGGCCATTCCATTGCTAGAGATTAGCATGTTAATCTGTTAATGTAACCCCCTCACGACTACGGTGCTGAAGTAGTCATTGTAATCTCTAATACAATGGCTCACCTGAAGACAGACGCTTGTGTTGCGACCGAAACGTCGTGTTTTATTTTATTATTTTTCTATCAACGTGAAAGAAAGAACCAGAGAGTATGGATTCCTGCAGTCATGAAAGCTTCAAATTAATATTGAAATATCGATTATCAGCAGTTAACCAAATGATTAGAGATGAGAAACATTAGAGACTTAATATTGACTGTTAAGAAAAGTGGGTTTGGGCAGGCCGACATGACTAGGAGGGTTGACAATCGATGGACATGAATGATTGTGGAATTTCAGCCAAAGGAGGAAAACGCGCCCGAAAGAACGACTAGCGTGGAGATGGATCGATGAGATCAGCTCATGCGGAGGAGCGAGATGGATTGTGGCATCATGGCTGATGTTGGTGTAGTCTGAAAGAGAAACCTTCTGATGGTGCGTTCTGTCTCCTCCCGTGCACCTCTTCCAGTCGGCCGAGTTTAAGTACAACAAGCCAGCTTTTGTCAGCACGGCCAAAAGCTGGACACGGAAGCATGCAATGGCGGAGAAAGTGGGCCCTGATGTATGTATGTTCAACTTTTTCACCGCACGTAGCCAACCACGCTTATCGGAAGTGCGGGGTGGTGGGGGAATGACGACAACACAAAAAGCATTTCTGTGTTAATGTAGTCGGAAGTTTCATACTTTAGTCTAGGCCAGTGTTCTTCATTGCAAGGCCCACGGGCCACTGGTGGCCGCCTGGTGGCCTTTAGTGCGGCCCCTGACTTGTTGCCTCCCCCGCCCCCCGACATGCACATATGTGAAAACACCTCCCATCATCATCGTGCTGTCAAACCACTATGGTTTCAAATGCGTGGTGACCCTCGCACTGATGGTGTCTTATCGGCGAAAAGCGCCCCCTCTGAAAATGTATGAACAGCACTAGTCGATGACAACTCCGTGGAATTTTAGTCAAGCTTTCGTCTGTGGCTTTCATGGAGTCAATCTCGTCGGGGTACAGTTTTGGTGTGGAGGGGCACGTGATTACTCACCCTCTCCGACCCTCCCAACTATCAGGTCCACCAATCCGTGAACTTGGTAAATATTTTACAAATACATATATATCTAGTTTTTGTTCTTTGAACTATTTTTTTATTACCAGGTAAGGCGGCCCACTGAGCCATGCAGCTCTTTTTCAGAAGTGGAAATATATCGCAGCAAAATTCTCTAAACGCACGTCGATTCTAAATGTGGAGGGGGAAAACCGGAGGACCCGGAGAAAAACACTGGTCAACAAAAAAAAAAAATTCTGGCCTGGACTTTTGCAGCTGTTTTAGACTAATTTCAGGGTGCTGATTCCAAATCTGATCTCAGATTTGCTCTATCACATCTCATTTTATGCTATCGGCATACCCGCTTTTCATTGATTTTACCCGAAATTAACTCTGTCACTTATGATTGCAAGTTGTTGCGAGTCAGTGACTGCTTTATTGTGTTAAAATGTGGTGCTATATTTTTAGGATAGTGTGTTTATAATATAATTTTATGTAGATATCCACATTTATTTAATATTTCTCTTCTGCAGTTTTTATTGAAAATGCAATATTTGATATCTCAAAAACCTGATGTGATAGACAAAAACTGATGCCAGATTTGGAATCGGCACCCCAAAATTACCTTACAACCATTGAAATACCTTATGCCAGAAAAAGTGTGTTGGGAATAGAGACCTGCAAACTCCAAATGTAAAGGCATCAGGATTGACATCGACCCCACGACCTGTATGCCAGGCGAGGTAATTAATATCTCGCCACCACGGCGCCCCATATTTGGTCCTAATGACACCAGTGATGGCCGATGCGCTCATTAACATTCACGCGCTGTTGTTGTGGTGAGAAGGTTGAGAAGGCCACGGGAGGAGACATCGACTGGGCACCTCAGGAGGCCGTGCCTTTGTTGAGGGACGACAAGAAGCAGCCCTCCGAAGACGAGGCTGGACATCACGAAGCCAAAAGAGTGCGGCTGTGAGCCCGATCACCTGGCCGCCTGGCTCGGTGCACAATTGTAAAGGAATCCTAGTCACCAAAATCGTGCCCTTATTTGGATTTTTATGAAAGATTGGTTGTTTTTTTTTAGCTCTCTGATATGTTTTGTTGCTCGTGCCACGTGTTGTTAAGCATAATGTCCGACGTTTCGCTGCAATGGGCTGGGAGCTTCTTCAGGGACTGCAAATGAAGAAGCTTCCAGCGCATGTTGGACAGAACGCCGAACAACAACTCAACAACACATCAGAGAGCGACACAGGAGCATGGCTGCAAAAACCTGAGCGTTATCTTTTTTTATTCGCATGTTAATTTCTTTGTCATCACATTCCAATGGGGGATGGAGCAGCCATAGAGTGATTGGTGTGCTGCTGCTGCACTATGAACCTTAGTGCAATTGCCAATTAACAGTTTCTAGTTTAGCCAGGGTGAGAACTCCAGACCAGAGATAAGTCTAATTTGTGAGCGGGACCTGGGTCGCCAATATGGCACGGAAAAATATAAAAAAACAGCGAAATAAAAAAACCATCAGAACGTGTTGTACGCTCCCCTGCTCAAACACAATCTCCCTCTTCCAACCACCTTCACAATCACACTGACCAGCGTGGTGAAGTATGGTTAAAAACAAAAAGCCATGACTGACATAATATTGAGATGCCTTCATCCACGAGCGGCTGAAGAATTTGCAGAATTTGTGTTTATATTGCAATTGTGTTATTGCAGCTGCATGCAGCAAGCAGTGGCATCAATCCTGTGGTCATAATGTTACCACCAGAAATCCGAAACGTGCTGAATAAAAAATTAACCCGTAAAAACAAAGTTTTTCACTATAAATCCTTTATATGCGTGGCGGCTAGAGTCCTTTCGTCCTCTGGCTTGAGATGGCTGCCACCTATGGGTCAGAGGATTGCCTGCCACCATTAAGCAATTGGTAATTAAATATAATTTCTTTTTTCCTAAAAAGTGTAAAATTTTGGGAAAAAAATTTCACGAAAATAAATTGTCACGCACAACGAGTCTGTGCAAAATGTCAGCTCGATTGGATCACGGGAAGTGGGTTAAAAAACGACCGAAAGATTTGCACGGTCGTAAGCGCGCAAGCAAGCAAGTGAACTTAATATAAAGGATTTAAAAATAAACACCTGGCAGGTCGCAGCGTCCTCTTCCATTCTGATTATTGTGGCTAAAATACTTGCGGTGATGTCTAAATATAATTTGCGCATACCTGTCAACCCTTCCTTATTACAGACCAATTCAGACCTTATTGGTCGCCCCGTGCACTTATAAATCTCAACGTTCATCCTGCAGAGTCCCATCACAAGGGAGAAACACACAAATAGACAAAAACATGTATTTTTTTACTCAATTTGCCTGTACAAGAATACAGGTAAACGTATGGGTTGACAGGTGTGTGTGCGGGACCATGTCAGCGTGGTTGCGTGTGAAATGAGATCGCCTTATGCTAACCCTCGGCAATAAGTTGTACGAATGCAGTGTGTATAAAGTGTTGTATGTATTTTTAATATTAAATCATCCCATGTGTAACTTTCTTTTAATCGTCTTAATGTCTATCGATTCGTAGAAGTTAATAAAATTATAGCTTGAGTTACGTATTGACTTTAGTTTTTTTTGTGATAAACTTACATTTCATATCCAACCTGACCAATGAACCAAACTAACGCACTCTGCAGTATTTGTGCATGGTGTAACTCAATTTCTATATCGCAGTTCACATTTGCAACTTTTCCTTGGTTCATGGTGAGCTTGGATATGCAATGCACTAGTTGTGTACGGACAGCCCTCGAATTATGAACACAATTCGTTTCTGAGACCCCTTCGTAAGTAGGACGGTTTGTAAGTCTGAACACAGTAATTTACGGTATTTAAATGCCCACACACCAACCCTCCCAGCACAAGGCTGACTATCTTGCGGAGGATCGCTCCGCTGGACAAAATAGTGCCACGGTTCAATTGACAAGTGAGAGTTTGTGTTTTAAGTCCATGTTACTGGTAGGAACCTGGTTACACCAGCCCATAGGGGATTATTGTGTCCGTCCGTCGTGCATCCAAAAATGGGAGGGGTGGGGAGGGGCTGGTCACCCCGTGGTGCCTTTATAAAACTCAACGTTTAACCTACTCACGCCGGCTTGTGCCCGCCCTCACAGTCGGGCATATTTGCGGAATACACCACGCCGCCGTTGACCCTGGCCATTGACCGAGCAGCCCAACGTGTATGTGTGTTGTAGCTTTCTGACCTGTCCCTACTGGACATATGTGGGAAAAGAGCGTGTATATCTTATCGGATTCCTCCAGTATAGATACATATTATGATTGTAATCTGTGGAAAAAGAGCTGTAAAACTCGTCGCATTCCTTCAGTATAAATATTTCGATTGTGATCTGTGGAAAAGGAGCTTTGGAGTTTATCGGATTCCTCCAGTTTAAATAATCTGATCTGTGGAAAAAGAGCTCAGTATTCTTTGGGTCTTTTGGTAAAGTCACGTAGCTAGGTTAAAATAAAAAAAATATTATTTTCTTTGAACCTATCAACGTGACTTTACCGAAAGACCCAAAGAATATGAATTCTTGCAGTCACGAAAGCTTTTAAGTCAAGATTTAAGAGCTTGGTAGCTTATCGGATTTCGGCCCCTGCCTCCATTTCTCTCCATCCCCCCCTCCCTCCCTTACCTCCCCCTCCCCTTCCGCCTCCCTCCCCTCTTCCCCTCCCTCCCCTTTTCTCCCCCCTCCCTCCCCTCTGCCCCCTCTCCTCCCTCCCCCCTCCCCTCTTCCCCCTCCCTCCCCTCTCCCCTCTCCTCCCCTCTGCCCCTCTCCTCCCTCCCCCCTCCCCTCTTCCCCTCCCTCCCCCTCCCCTTTTCTCCCCCCTCCCTCCCCTCTGCCCCCTCTCCTCCCTCCCCCTCCCATCTTCCCCCTCCCTCCCCCTCCCCTTTTCTCCCCCTCCCTCCCCTCTTCCCCCTCCCTCCCTCTGCCCCTCTCCTCCCTCCCCCCTCCCCTCTTCCCCCTCCCTCCCCCCTCCCCTTTTCTCCCCCTCCCTCCCCTCTTCCCCCTCTCCTCCCTCCCCCCTCCCATCTTCCCCCTCCCCCCTCCCCTTTCTCCCCCCTCCCTCCCCTCTCCCCCTCCCTCCCCTCTGCCCCCTCTCCTCCCTCCCCTCCCTCCCCCTCCCCTTTTCTCCCCCCTCCCTCCCCTCTGCCCCCTCTCCTCCCTCCCCTCTTCCCCCTCCCTTTTTCTCCCCCTCCCTCCCCTCTTCCCCCTCCCTCCCCTCTGCCCCCTCTCCTCCCTCCCCTCTTCCCCCTCCCCTCTTCCCCCTCCCCTCCCTTCCCCCTCCCTCCCCTCTGCCCCCTCCCTTCCCCCTCCCCTCTTGCCCCTCCCCTCTGCCCCCTCCCTATCCTCCCCCCTCTGCCCCCTCCCTTCCCCCTCCGCTCCCCTCCCTCCATTCCCTGCTGCCCCCTCCCCTCTTCCCCCTCCCTTCCCGCGCCCCGTTTGAATTTTCCCGCCACACGCGACCGCCAACCGTCGTCCTGCGCGCGGTGCGAGTCGGGAAGAAACCCTCCCCCCAGCGGTTGCCAGGCAACGCGAAGCCTCAAGCGAGCGGGGCCCTCTGTGTGCGGACGGCGCTCGGCCTCTAAGCAGTCGTTGTTTACATTTTAAAAGTTAATAAAAAAAACTAAACGACGAAGAAACTATCGATCGCTATTTCGTTGTTGTTGAAGACTCTCAAGAAGGCGTCCGCCAGCTGCGAATCGACAACGGTGAGAGTGCCGCGTTGAATGAAGGCTGCGTGGTGATGACTAGGCCGCGTTTCGTTTAAGCCAAAATTTTAACTTTTCTATTGTTCATAATAGGGGTGGTTTTGTTTCGGGTGAGATCGCGTAAATATAAAACTTGTCGTTAAACCCGCCACCACCCGAGACACAGACAATTAGTAAGGTTTATCACGTCAACAGAACATGCCAATGCGTTACTCGTACAGCACACGTTGTAAATGTTGTGGATTTGCTCTCCTACATATCGGTGGTGCTGTATTAGTGACGAATTGGCCACGTTATGTCTAGATTTGAAGTTTTCGTGACTGCAAGGGTCCATACTCTTTGGTTGTTTCGGTAAAGTCACGTAGGTGAAAAAATGAAAATAAATTAAATCATCACTTGATACATCACTTGATACAGCAATTTTGCTGTGATGGTTCCACCTGTAGACGGAAGCTTGTGTTGCCTCCGAAACGTGGTGATTTAATTGATTTTACTTTTTTATCTACGTGACTTTACCGAAAGAAATAACCAGAGTATGGCCACGTTCTGTTTACGTGACAAACCTTAACTAATTGGCTGTGTCGGGTGGTGGCGGGTTTAACGACACATTTATATTTATAAGATCTAACCCCCCAAAAAACCTATATAATGGATGATATTGGTCGAGAAAGCCTCCTACGTGTTAAATTACGGGAAAATAAGGATAGGGTTTATCCTTTCTGTCAATAAAACAGGTGTTAAGATGTTCAAACACCAAATAGAATCAAGTACTGCATGAACCTACACACAGCACTTGTGAACATGCAAACAAAAACCATGCTCTGATAATATATATTGTAATTTGTTCATACTATGTTAAACCCGTGCGATTATTTTTTCCAACGATAGCATCTTTGTTTTCTTCTCGATTTCAGCGTGTCTCGGATAATGTTTTAAATTACACTTTTGGTTATATACATCGATAATACTCATTTACCTACCACGGAGATCCTCTTAAGCTTAATAGTTTCAACACTTTATTTTACTATTTGTTTATGTTTACGGGTTGTGTACTTTAAAACACTCTTTGTTTCTTGAAGTCGTAAGTATATTCGTATCATCTTCATCACATACCTGTCAACTCGCACAGTTTATCCCGTATTCTTGTACAGGGGAATTGAGTTTTCAAGTCCATACGGCGCACAGTCGTTTCAATACGGGCACAGAAAATGTGTTTGTCTATTTGTGTTTCTCCCTTGTGATGGGGATTTTGTAGGATGAACGTTGATATTTATAAGGGGCACGAGGTGACCAATAAGGTCTGAAGTGGCCTGTAATAAGGTCGGGCACTGATAAGGAGTTGACAGGTGTGTAGTGGTGAGTGTACTAGTGGTGAGTGTACTAGTGGTGAGTGTAGTAGTGAGTGTACTAGTGGTGAGTGTAGTGGTGAGTGTACTAGTGGTGAGTAGTGGTGGTCTATTTGTTTGTGTTTCTATCTTGTGATGGAACTTTGTAAGATGAACGTTGAGATTTATAAGGGCACGGGGTGACCATTAAGGTCTGAAGTGGCCTGTAAACACATTCCTGCGGAGGGAGCTGGTAGGAACGTTGGGTTGCTCGGTCAATGGCCAGGGTCAACGGCGGCGTGGTGTATTACGCAAATATGGCCGACTGAGGGCGGGCACAAGCCGGCGTGAGTAGGTTAAACGTTGCGTTTTATAAGGGCACCATGGAGTGACTAATGATGATTACTACAAGGTCCTTGAATGGTTCTGGGTTAAGGTTCAGGATAAGGAGTAAAGAGTCAGGGTTGTTAGGACCTCTCCATTTTTTCTAACCCGTTGTCTGCGGGGACAGTGGTCAAACCTCTCTTCAGTGAAACCAACCACATTCCCCCACCTTGCCCACACTGCAGACGCTCGGGGCAATGCCAACCTGCTCCGCGGACGGCGCTGGGGCTGGCAGGGGAGACACGGCGTCTCTGCTAAGCGGCTGTGCTGCCGGTGCCGGCGATGCCACCGGCACCGCCGGTGATGGGGCAGACTCCACGGACTCGCTGCTCTCCGCCATCTACCACAGCAGCTACGCAAGCCAGGACGAAGATGTGGAGGAGGACGGGCGAAAGCCCCGTTTGGCACGGTGTGGCCGGGAGCCAAGGTATGGTTGTTGTTGTATTGAAAGTAGTTGTCGTCTCTCTTTAGCTTCCCACTGCCTGGCAAAGGCCTCCCCCATTTCCTTCCATTCCTTTGCTGAGTTTGTTCCTGTCCAGTATTGGCAAATCTGTATGATTTCATCTCACCGTGTTTTCTGTTGTGGTTAGGTCACGGCTTTTTTGAGTCCACATATTCTTAATCCACCAAGCACCAGCCAGAGCACTATCGTGATTTGCATAGTTTGCTTTTGTAGCATTCTGACACGCCCCTACTGGACTTCTGTGAAAAAAGTGCTCCGTAACCCATTGGATTTCTCCAGGATAAAGATTCCGATTCTGTACGGTGCGGTCGGCGGCGGGGGGCGCGTGCAGCTCCCGTCGGGTGCAGGCGGTGGCGACGACCCACAGCCGGGATCGGAACTTCCCCAAGCGCAAATCCTCCCCGCGGGGACCTCGTAGAGAGGGTGGCGGCCCCCCGCCTGCTGGACTGTCGGCCTGGGAGGATTGGCTCGTGAGGAAGACTGTGGAGGAGCGGCGACAGCTGGAGCAGCGTGCACGAAGCGTAGGCGCGGGGAGGGAGGGGGGTGCCATTGGTAGTGGTGCTGGAAATTAAATCTGGGAGTGTGCCACGGGGGCAGACAGTGGGCATCTAATTAATTCACTCGCCTCGGTGAAGCAGAACAATTAAGAGTTTGTGATTTTAATCAAGACATTTGTTATTTTTTGCGTAAATATATTTGTATTGTCTTCGAGTTTGCCTTGTTTGTACAGTTTGTCCCATTAGCAGAAATGTAACAGGAGCACATAATTTGTATACCATTTGCGTAAATACAAATAGATTCATCTTCTTGGTTCTTTCGGTAAAGTCACGTTGAAGGGAAATAATAAAAATAAAACAATAAAATAATTCTCACGACGTTTCGGCCACAACGCAAGCAGCCGTCCCCAGGTGAAGACCAGGTCTGTCGGGGAGACAGTGTCATTCAGATTATTATGTTTTTTTTATTATTTTATTATTTCCCTTCTACGTGACTTTACCGAAAGAACCAAGAAGATGAATCCCTGCAGTCACGAAAGCTTTAAATCGAAATTTAAATACAAATAGATTCTTATGCAATTCAATACGTGACCTGGTGCATTTGCATTGTTTGAACACTTGATAGCTACGCTGACTCGTGTGAATGCACGAGTGCTGCATTGTCCAAGCGTCGTACAAGAAATCCTGTCTTAACACCACCAACACCGCCCACCTCTCTTCCTTCGCAGGAGCGGCACCGCGAAGAGAAGCAACGAACTGAAGAGGAGATCAAATCGGAGAAGAGCAGGAAGACAGCGGAGCGCGTGCACGAGTGGATGAGGAATAAATTGGAGCAGGTGGGATACGGCACGGGAAACAGCAAAACTAAAACTAATCTCTTCTTGGTTCTTTCGGTAAAGTCACGTAGAATTGAAATAATAAAATAATAAAAATAAAACACTAAAATAATTCTCACGACGTTTCGGCCACGTCGTGAGAATTATTTTATTATGTTTTATTTTTATTATTTTATTATTTCAATTCTACGTGACTTTACCGAAAGAACCAAGAAGATGAATCCCTGCAGTCACGAAAGCTTTAAATCGAAAAATAAAACTAATCTATTTTTATTTTTACTGGATAAGGCCAAACTGAGCTATACAGCTCTTGTTCAAAATCGACCTGGCCACGTTTGATAGCTCAACGTGGAAATTTATAGCAGCCAAATACTCAAAACGCATGACGTTGATTCTAAATGTGCAGGGAAAAACCGGAGTACCCGGAGAAAAATCCACGCGACCACGGGGAGAGTGAACATGCAAACTCCAAATATGCAGCAGGCGTCAGGGTTGGGATCGAACTTACGACCTCCTGTATAACAAGCGAGGTATTAACATTTTTGCCACCGTGGCACTGGAATCATGTGGGTCCTGTGCGGGCGGGCCAGGTGGGCGGGCCGGGTGGGCGGGCTACGAATTTGCGGGCTGCAACGTCACGTCAGCCACCCCCCACGGTGTGCTCAGTTGCAGCTCGAGGAAGAGCAGGCGGAGCGCAAGGAGCGCACGAAGATGGAGGAGAGAGAGCAGGAGAGGCAGAGGATCTTGGAGAAGGCGCACGAGAGCTACCAGCAGTGGCTGCAGCACAAGGCCGCGGCCGAGAAGGAGAAGAAGCAGAGGCAGCAGGTGCGGCACACTCGCGCACTCCCTCCGCAACGCAGCCCCACCCCGCCCCGTTCCATCTCCACAACACAGACCACCTCGTTACCTTTCCACAACACCGACCACCCTGTTAACTCTCCACTCCATCCGCAACACAGAACACCTCGTTACCTCTCCACTCCGCCCGCAACACAGACCACCTCGTTACCTCTTCACAACACCGACCACCCTGTTAACTCTCCACTCCATCCACAACACAGACCACCCCATTACACCTCCACTCCCTTTACAACAGACCACCCCGTTACCTTTCAACTCCCTCCACAACACAGACCGCCCTGTTAACTCTCCACTCCATCCACAACACAGACCACCCCATTACATTCTTGATTTGAAGCTTTCGTGACTGCAAGGATTCATGCTCTTAGGTTTTTTTTTTAGGTAAAGTCACGTAGGTAAAAAAAGAAAATTTAAATTTATAAAAGTAATAATAGAAATATTTTATTTTATTTCTAGTATTACTTTTATAAATTTTTATTTTATTTTATTACCTACGTGACTTTACCGAAAAACCCTAAGAGTATCACCCCATTACATCTCCACTCCCTTCACAACAAACCACCCCGTTACCTTTCCACTCCATCCACAACACAGACCACCCTGTTCACCCTCCACTCCGTCCACAACACAGACCACCCTGTTAACTCTGAACTCCCCTTCACGTGTTCTCCACTCAGCAACACAGACCCCCCCCCACCCCATCACCTCCAGTCTACCGAGATCTGAAGAGAACAGGGCGCCAGTCATGGTGATTTTGTAACTTTTACTTCACGAAAATTAAAGCATCGAGTCGAAACCCCCCCCCCCATCCAGGAGGAGATGGAGCGGCTGGCGGCAGAAAAACGCGAGAGGAGGGAGAGGGCGGAGAGGGAGTTTCGGGAGTGGCTGGAAAAAGCGAAGACGAGACCTCGGCCCAAACGCGAGTGGCCGCAGGGCAAAGGAAACGGTGAGGGGGGTGGGGGCGTGGACGGGGGTGGTGGTGACCTCACGCGCAGTCACGCCGAACGCCTGAGTCGGCGACACAACCAGCACCCGAGGTTTGAGAGGGTGTCAGTTAACCATCGTAGCTTCAGTCATTCAAGTCCCCGGGGGGGCACGAGCTGTTTCGAGGAGTTACAATGCAGGGCAAAAACCCTGTGTGGGGGGTTTTTTTTCCCTTGGTGCATTCGTATTTTCGATGTTAATTAAAACGTACCGCTCTTCGTTGTGTTTGCGTTGTAGCCGCGTGATGTTAACTATCGCTGGGGTGCCACAGTGGCGAGCTGTTAACTGCCTCGCCTGGTAGACGGGAGTTTCGTGGCTTCAATCCCAACCCTGATACCTGAATATATTTGGACTTTGCGTGTTTTCCCTTTGGTGGTGTGGATATTACTCCTGGTTTTTTTGGTTTGGCTGCTATAAATTTCCACGTTATAAGCACACTTCATTGAGCTAACATTTGTGATAGTCAGGTCGCTTCTGTCAAAGAGCTCTATAGCAGCTCAAGGCCTTATCTGGGACAATTCGGTTTCGGCACCGAAAGTTGGCAAATGGCCTCTTTCGGCATACTTTCGGTTTTGGCCGAAAGTAAATTTTTTACTTTCGGTTTTGGCCGAAACTAGAACTTGTTTCGGTCGGCCTCTATTGAAAACCAAGTTGTGTTTTTTAACATGCACCCCCCCCTCCCCACACGCTCTCCCCACCCACAGGCACCTACAGCAACGCGGGCTACCCGGCGCCCAGCTTCTACAACCCCGTCCCCTGGAAGCCGATCCCCACACCTCCCCAAGACGCCGTCTGCCCCAAGTCGGCCAAGGGGAAGAAGGCGCGGTGCGCCAGCGCGCCCGCCGCCAGGCGCGGCGCACCCACCGCTGCGGGCAGACCCGGCGCCGCCAGACTAAGGTCCTAGAACGCCGATTCCCACCCGTCGACCGACAGCCTGGCCCTGTAGCGTGAAACTAAAACTATTTATTTTACCCGGTAAGGCCCCATTGAGCTATATAGCGCTTTTTCAGACGGGAGCGGGCCACGAATGAAAACTAAAAGTGGCTCATCACGTGTAAATGTATAATAGCCAAATACTCTTAAACACGTAGATTCTAAATGAGGGGAAAACCAAAGGCCCCGGAAAGAAATCCATGCGACCGTAGGGAGACATGCACACTCCAAACATACAAGCATCAGGATCGAACCCACGATTGCCTGTATACCAGGCGAGGTGGTTAACATCTCGCCACCCGGGTGCATTGTACTCACCCTGTAAGCTGTTGTGGTGAGAGTCAGGGGGCACGGTCCCGCTCTGGGAGTTGGAGATGTCCTTTCGAGAGCAGGGTGGGCGACCTGCTGCTCCAGAGCTGCATGTGGCTCTTCCGGGGACTGCTTTGTGACGTTATTTGAGGATCACCGTCTCGGTTTCACCACACAGTGCAATTGCACAATTTTTTTTAAACCAAATTCGAAGAAAAAAAAAAGTCCTTTAATTTGGTTGCGGACCCCTATGGGCTATAGCTGAAATTACAGATGGAATTTCCTTATGTTCTCATTTATCCCTGTTGCCATACTACGTGCAGTACCGAAAAACCCTAGTTTATCATGTTTAACTAAACCACAAGATTGTCATATAATTGTTAATTCTACGCAACCCAGTACTGACCGACCCTTAGTCGTGCACGTAAAAGTTCCATCAGCACAAAGTGGCACGTTACCTTGCCGAAGGGCCAGGAAAACCACCCGGACTCAAAGTGTGGTGTTTTGTTTTGGCCACACACCCACTTTGGAGGGTTGTTTGAACAGCGACGATGCCCACAGTAGCTGCCACCCCTCGCCGTCAAAGGGGAGTGAGACTATTGAGACAGACCCAAGGGCTCTCATCGCGGCGAATAGAGGTGCATCAATTCGTATTGATTCTTAAGCTCGCGATACATGCGTCAAATGATAATGTCTGTGCTGGTTGTGGGGTGGGTGTGTACGACTTGTGGGTGCACTAGTGGGTTATTTTACAAACACTACAATGTTCAAAATCGTTTCGAATATCAAATCGTGGCAATTCATTGAATTTCCGTGGAGGGGCGCGGGACTGTTGATTTGCACGTAACATCGATTAGCACGGTTGGCTACACGCGATGCAAAAGATGTTCAACATACATAATACGCACAACACAGATGGGCCTATACCTCCAGCCTGCAACTTTATTGGATATGGCGCGGCTACATGAGGCCGACCACTGACACAAGACTGCAAACGATATTAATCTGTCGGTGACAGAAGGTGACCCCTGCCTGTACGTGTTCGTATGTCGTTTGCCCGCCAAAGGTATCTCAAAAAGTCTTGTTCAGCCATTCGTTCATAAAATGTTGCCACATTCCCGACGTAACAGATACCGAGGGATTGAAATGCCTGAAATGGCACTTCTATTTTAACTTAAGGAATGGTATTTTTCTTTCGTGCAGAATGTTTAAAAGTTACTTTTGGCCAATCAAAAAGTCTCTACAAGAGTTTTTTTTTTTACCATTTTGCCAAACAACCGTTACAGCGGTAGCTTGACGATGTGACGAACATAATGAGACTTCAACAAATGATCAGCAGCTTATTCTGGTGCGGGTTGTTCCATGTGACCGCCCCCTTGTGTTTTCGGGGTTTGTACCGTGTCCTTGGATACGATGTCCGACGTTTTGGCATCGCGGAGGACAAGGCAGTACACATCTGGGAGCTTTTTTGTTTTTATTCCCGGTTCTTATACAACCGTGGACACACTTAGATCAACAACAACAGCAAAAAAACTCAAACTGGGACCCTTGAAATTAATAAATGTTTTTTTTATTATCAACTGGCACTTTCGTCATAAATTTTTTTGTACACATATTTAAATGAACAATTGGTAATATCTATACGGTAAGTCAACGCTTCAGGAACGCTTTATAATCCCTGCTCATCCGTGGCATGACGTGGGCGAGGCGGGCGGGCGGAAGGGTGTTCTCCTGCACACTTGCAGCCTACGGGTGATCGGAGCGAACCAGCCATTGCGAGCGCAAAAGTAGCGCAAACTTGCCAGCCGACCTCTCGTTTCTTGTAAACCGATCCGGCTTCACAGTCCCATCGCGCGAGAGAGAGAGAAACGGCCACTCTTGGCAAAGTGCTAGCGCTTGCTGGTGGTGGTCCTTGCCTTGGTGATGGGGTGGGGGACTATTCATCTGTCGCAGCAGTCCTGCAAAAACCGAGCCCTCCAGAGCAACTTTTAACACAACAGGTAAAGTGGAGCCATGGTTACCGTCTGTAGCAAATACTGCGAGTTCACGGCATTTCTCCTCCGTTTTGCATTTTTTCCGGGTTTTTTTTTTAAGTTTCACGAGATTGCACCCGTCACAGTGAAAGACGTGCGGCGAAGACGCACGGGGGCCCCAACTAAAACCCAACGAGGCCCGCACCGAACTGCGGTGCAAAAACTCAAATCGATCGTTCCGCTCCCCCCCAACCGCAGCTTCGACGGGCATTAAAAAGTAAATGCGAGGAAACTTTAATAATACTGCCTTCGGGGTCCCAGAACGAGTCGCGTGGTGTCAGGCACAGGAGAGAGGAGGAGGGAGGGGGGGGACAGGGGGCTTACTTACAGCGCAGCGGCTTGGGACAGTTGGGCAGGAGGAGGCGGTGGTTGCCCCCCCCACGCGCCCCCCCGCCGCCACCCCCCTCCGCCCTGGTGGGTGGCGGCGGGCACCGGCCGGCACCGGCGGGCACCGGCGACCGCCAGGCCGGGGGGGACTTACGAGGTGGCGTGGCCCGGCGAGAGCATGACGGAGGAGGGCAGCAGCTCCGCAAGGCTGACCCCGGCCTCGCGGCACAGAGCCAGCGCACGCTGCACGGACGCTCCCCCTTTGCCGCCGCACGCCGAAGATGACGCCGACGCCGCAGCCTCCGCTTCCGCGAGCACAAACTGCACGCGGTGCATACGGTGGCGAGACGACGCGTTGGGGCGACGGGTTAGCGGCGACGATGGAGCGTTGGGAGCGTTTTTCTTCTAGCTGGCGAGCCGATCGTCGCGACACGCTTTGGGCCCACCGGTGCCACGGTGCACACACAATATACGTGGGGCACCAAAGTAGGAGGGTGCTCGAGCGGGCAGAGATGAGAATTCCAAGATGAAAATTATCTTCCGAGAGAAAGGAGACGGAATGAAGACGACTGGTGCCTTGGCGGCGAGGTGGTTGTTGCTATTATTCTTGAGGCAAGACTTGGACAGATCGAGCACGTGTTGGACCAGAGACAAAGACGATGCAATTAGAACGACGATGGGGATTAACCTTCTTGGTTCTTTCGGTAAAGTCACGTAGAAGGGAAATAATAAAATAATAAAAATAAAACATAATAAAATAATTCTCACGACGTTTCGGCCACAACGCAAGCAGCCGTCCTCAGGTGAAGAACAGGGCTGTCGGAAAGATTTTTATTTCCCTTCTACGTGACTTTACCGAAAGAACCAAGAAGATGAATCCCTGCAGTCACGAAAGTTTTAAATCGAGACGATGGGGATGCCACCGGTGTACTGCGCAAGGAGTAAGAGGGAGACCCGAGGGCGAGAGGGAAGGATGCAGCTAGAGAAGAAGGCACAGAATAGCAGTATCCAAACAGCTGATCCCCAAGCAATAGTGGGGGGGGGGGGGTGGGGGGCTTTTGGCAGAGAAGATTACACTTTTCTCGGTGCTTGCCATGGTGTGTTAGTCTCCACATTTTACTGTGATTATTGTAAGTTAATATCTGTTGCGAGGGACGCGATTCGAAAGCACATCAGAAAGCAGACCGGGATCTAGACGATGAAATATGGGCGAGCAGACAGCAGGTTGTGGAGTGCTTTTTGAAAAAAAACTTCGTGTAATGCAAAACAACATCCTCAGTCATCATCGAGTTTAAATTACCCGCGATGATACGATCAGAGGGCATGGCACGCGGACAAAAGAAAATGGAACGAAAAGCGTGCAAAGCGCGTGATGAGATGTGCGATTCGAATTGCACCTAAGTGACAGACGGAAGAACGCATCGGAGAAATTGCAGGACGTCGCCCATTAAGCAAAGTTAAGTGCGCGCTTGGGCATGGCCAATGCCTGAGACCGCTGACGGATTGTCGGTCAACGCAGAGAAACGCCCGGGAACAGATGGCCGGCCCCGGAAATGGAGCGATGAAATCGGCTCACGTGCAAGAGATGGATTTCTGCATCGCAAGAGGGATGGGCATCGGCTGTCGGGAGGTCTTTACCCAAAGCCGAGATGTAACCACACTTTACCTCGCCACACAATGCGGGCGGGCAGATTTAAGAAATCTGCCGCCGGGAGATGGAATCAAACCGGCTCCCTCTGGATTGCAAGTCTAGCGTGTTAACCACGACACCACAGCAGCATCGGCCGGGGGAGTGATAACTCGGTCCCGACTTTCCCAACACATCCCCGAAAACCTGCAGAGCAAATAAATCTAGCAACCACCACCACCACCGCCGCCACCCCGTGTGTGTCGCGAGCACTCGTGCGGTGTAGGTGCGGTCGGTTACATCTTTCCAGAGCGACGCGGAGAGCGGAAGGCAGTGCAGAGCTCGGACGAACAGGCGCCGCAGCTGGGGGAAGACACGGAGCACACACGGCGAGGGCTCGGGCAACGCGACGCTTTCTCCACGTCGCCGAGGGCGGGAAGTTGCCGAACGATCGCGCATTCGTTGCAGACGTTCGTGGTTTGAATTCGGCAGGCCGACCTGGATAACACTGCAATAACTGTTACGCAAATCTGGCTGTCGCCTGATGAGGCTTGGTTGTAATTACCGACGGAAATCCGTACTCGAATTCATAATATAAGTTTTTGGGTTTAGATCGCGTTATTTATAAATGTGTCGTAACCCTCCACCACCCGACACGGCCAATCAGTCAAAAACGTGTCACGTCTTTCAAAGGACAAAATAATTCACTTCTTTAGCCCATCGGTGTGTTGAAGAGAGAATCAAGAGCATTTGAAAATTTGAGCAGTACGACGTTTCGCTGATAATTACAATCAGCTTCATCGGGCAAGAAAGGTGAAGCTCTCCTGTTGCTTCCGGTTATTTGTCTTTTTATATAAAACTGATCATCTGAGATTGGGAGAAATTGGTTTAATTGGTTCTAATTGCAGAACCGCACTTCTCAACGATGGGCTTCATCCATTCCAAGCTAAGGAACTCACTGGCGCCCACGATTGTGGACGAGAAGCTCCTCGTGTTCATCAAGACCAACCTGCCCGCCGCATTCTATGACTACCCCGTGCCCGACGGCCCCCCGAGTACGATAGCAGCACCGACGAGGAAGCCGCCCAAGCCTTGGATCAGTTTCGTATTCAATAAACCAGGTTCTAATTCCCCGAAATCGGGTTTAATTGTATTAAAGAAAAAAACAGATGCCTGCCGCTGGAAAAATCGGGTTTTTTCCACCCATGGAATGTTGTGGGTTTGCTCTCCAACACATCGTTGTGCTGAGCTGGTAATTGGCATGTTTTGTTTAAGTGAGAAACCTTACTAAATGGCTGTGTCGGGGGTGGTGGCAGGCTTTAACGACACATTTATACTCACGCGAACGAACGCAACAAAACCTCATGGATAATATTGGTCGCGAAAGGCTACGTGTTAAAACTATTACACCACGCGCCGTCTGCTTCACAGTGGCCATTAAAGATCCCCCCCCGACGTCATTCGCAAGATTAGTAGGCCACTGCGCGTTAGCCTCGGGGGGGGGGGGGGGTCCAAATTTGCCACATTTCGATACTTACATCACAAATGATCGAATCCGAATTATACACGGCGATAAATCGGCCACGACCGGCAGAAACCGCAGGTCACTCCTGTAAACAGGAGTATTCCGGTCCCGTGTCGAATTTCTCTCGCCCTATTAAAGCGTGTTCAACCTGTAACCTGCAACTCAACGGTTTGCGACGATAACATTGATGGCGGCGATGAGGACGACGCCGACGCGTGTGGCTGGCAACCGAGGCCGCGCTCAAATCACAAAGGCGGTATATATATCGGTGCGTCGGTCCTCACCTCCGACGGGCCGTGAAGTTTTCTCGTGGCAGCGATGACTCTGCAATCGGGAAGAGGAAGCTGCTTTTAAAGCGGCGACGGAGACACAGCAGCTACAGCAGCGGTGGCAACAATTGGCAACAGCATAAGCAGCAGAGGAGCGGTAAACTAAACTAGAAACTATTTTATTTTACCAGGCAAGGCTCGCCGAGCTATCCCGTGGAATTTTATAGCGGCCAAATACTCTGAAACACGTTTCTAAATGTGGAGGGAAAAAAACCGGAGCCGGAGAAAAATCCACACGACCACAGGGAAAACACGCAAACTCCAAATATACAACAGGCGTCAGGGTCGGGATCGAACCCACGACCCTCTTGTATACCGGGCGAGGTAGTTAACATCTCCTAACCACCGCGCCGGCCCAGATATGACGGCGACAACAGGGGTACACATCCAACATTGTCGCTCAGCTCCTGCGCGCTAAGCGCCAGCGCATTAGGCCTGGAAAACGATTTACGGTGTCCCAACTCTGTTCAAGGATCCATTACTCGGTGACACTTAAAGCATTTGGGCAGCGGCGCAGCAGCGGGGATAACACAACTACTAGCATTCGTCATGAAGACTTCGGCTTTAAAAATATTTTTAAAAGTATACAGCGTGGGGCGGGGTAGTTTGGGACAATGGTTCTTCACAGCACAGAGACGCCGCATGTTCCACTCTACCTCCCCGGCATCTTACGTGCTGCGAAGAAGGACCGTTGCTTGAAACGTCGACCATTTCATAGTTTTTTTTTTTACGTCGAAGGCCAGCGTTGGACAAAAGCGTCAAGTTCTTTTATCAAACCAATGGCTCTACATTTATCGAGTTCTCTCAAACTCGTGTTTTACTCTCCGAATTTGAGGATCACATTTTGCTTGCGGGTCCAAATGTTTTGTGTCTAGAGTTGGAGAGAACTCTAGCGTTGTTTTTGCGTCGCAATTTTTTCGCGCGGCGCGCGTTTCCCCCGCAGGCACAATTCCTGCCGGGGGCAAACACCGATATTAGTCGACGGCTCTGTTCTCACGCTCGCGTGTACGCGCGTTTCGGCGCGTAAAAAAAAAACCTGCGCGGGTTAAAGAAATCGGTTCGTTAAAGGTTCGAGCAAAACCACCGCGCGTTACCGGTCGCCAACATTGTGGGCCGACGGAGGAAATCACGCGGCACGACACAAGACGGGTACCGCGAAGCGAAGGAAGAGCCGATTGTTAAAGCGCCGACTGCGAATCGTTACGTGCCGAGCGAGTGGTTGGGATCACCGTCGCCACCATGGCCAAAAGCTGCCGGATGGCACCTGGGGGGGGCGTTTGAACGAGGGTAGCGGCTTTCTTTATTTTTATAACCGCACGCCAACGTGACCACCGCCATCGGGGGTGACACTGCACGTCACACCTGTGAGCAGACGCCCACCCAGAAAACCAACAGGCAGGCGAGGGGGGCGGTGACGGTGGCGAGACGGCGGTTAACGGAAAGTGGGGGGGGTTTGTACGATGCCGGTCGAAGCCTCGGCGGACAACGGCATCGGTGGCTTAAATGTTCACGAGACCGTTCGTCGAATCTTGCGGGCGTAAGTAACAATAAAAAAAAATCATCGATCAATTTAAATTCGCACCTACTGCGTGCGCACATTGACCCGCGGGCAGCCATTAGAGACCGCTACACATTTGATTCATCAAGCGAATCCTGATCCGGAGTCGTGATGATAACAATTGTGGTGATGAAAGCGTTGATAAACGATGGTCGTGGTGGTTATGTTGATGATGACAGTGATGGTGGTGGTACTACCACCCGCTGTTGATGATGATGGTAGTGATGGTGATAATGGTAAGGATGATGATAGTGATGATAATTCGTTTGTTGTTTTTCTCCCCTCCCCCCCGTACCTCCGAATCGCACGGTTTCGCTACGTACGGCGCGAAAGAAATTCAACGTGCACACGATGACAGTGGCGGTCTCGGCGATGATGGTAATGATGATGGCAGCGATGAGCATTGATGATAATGGTGGTGGTGGTGAAGCACAGGGCACTGGGGATGACATACTCTTAGTTCTTTCGGTAAAGTCACGTAGGTAAAAAATGAAATTAAAATTAATAAAACGTCCACGTCGATGCCTACGAGCACCTCGTGCTCTCTTTTAACCCCGCCCCCCCCCTCCCGATACGTTCCATTCATTGGCTACCACATTCTGATAAGCTCCCCCCCCCCTTCTCCTCCCCCTGAACTTGTATTTAAGAACTTGCATCTTGAATCCCTGCCTCACTTGATGCAGCAAATCTGGCTGTGACGGTCCCACCTGATGACGGAGACTTGTGTTGCCTCCGAAACGTCGTGATTTTATTATTTTATTTTTATTAATTTTAATTTCATTTTTTACCTACGTGACTTTAACGAAAGAACTAAGAGTATGAATCCTTGCAGTCACGAAAGCTTCAAAACTGGGGATGACATTCCGGCCGCGGGATTTTTTGTCTCGGCGTTCATTAAAGGCACCGAGCGTCGAGGCCCAACAGTACATTTTCCAGATGAAAAGACAGGAGGGCAGCCTCTGGATCAGCAGCTTGGCCTGTAGAGCAACGCTGTGGACGTTTCCCTCCTCCGCCTCCGCCACCAGCAACCTGGGTTGGGTTGGGGAGGGGGTGGGATGGGGGAGGGAGGGAGGGGTAGAGGTAGGAAGGGGCAGCACAAAGGGCAGCCCACCTTCCATCTTCTTCATCGTCATGAGCGCCACCGACCCACCCCCTCCCCCACTTCAACATCACTCATCCCCTGGTCATCGTCGTCGTCACAACCCAACATCGATCATCATTCCGGCTACGCTATCATCGCAACCCAACGTCAAAGGCCAATATCAACGTTATCATCGTCAGTTCAATTTCTAGCAACGCTACCATCAGCACCGTCGCCACAACCAATATCACTTGTTGCGACTTATCATCACCGTCATGGTTCCAGCTGCCACCAACACTAACGTTGACACCAACATTGTTCCCACCACCATCATCATCATCGTCGTCGTCCTGTCCCTCCATCCTTACAAACCGCACCACCACCACGTGAGGGTTATGCGATTGCAGGTTGGTGCAGTGCGCGGGTTAGCGCAGCGTGTGCCACGGCTGTATAGGAGCCCTGCTTGGGCTACGGCAGTGTGATGTCGCTTGCTGGAGCTGTGCATCATGGACGTACGAATGTTGAACGTAGCCAACCGTGCATATCGGAGGTACAGGGGGGGGGGGGGGGCGGACAACAAACTAAACACAAAACGCAGTGGGAAAAAAATTAGTCTTTGAAAATCTAGATTTAAAAGTGCACAGCTCCAGCGCCTTCCTAATATCGGAAGGAGGAGCGTTCCAGACGGCCGCACAAGCGCACATGAACACGCGCGATGCGGTGACCGTCTTCGTTCGACTGCGAGCCAAAATCCGCCGTTGTGAGAATGACGGTTTATTTCCCCTCGACGAGATCAGCGACGGTAATAAGGCATCACACGGCCGGGCGAGCGCAGTGCGATGTGGCGGGCGAGAGGCTCGTGCCGGCATAGAGGAGAGTGCCCCCCGTTGGCGGACGGAGGCGCCCTTGCGTGGCATTACCGTAACGCCAGCGCGGCGTTGGTGGGCGCCAGCGCGTGCAGCCTCTCCAGCGCCGCCGAGCGTTGGCAGGGCGGCAGGCAGCCCACGTACACGTCCACAACCTGCACGCGGCCCGTCAGCCGACCGACACAAAGACGTTGGCGCCTCTTTTTTTTTCCCAGAGCACAGCGGAGCTGCGCCGGGCTCGCGACCGGGACGGCTCGTTTTTATCCCGGCTGCGGGAGCGGAGCCGTGCCACCGAGCGTCGCGCAGAACGATACGAGCGGAGATGAGCGCAGACGACGCGGTGACCTCACGGCGTAACCGACCGATGTGAGATGTTAACTACCTCGCCTGGTGTACAGGAGGTCGTGGGTTCGACCCTGACGCCTGCTGCTGTATATTTGGAATTTGCGTCTCTCATCATCATCATCATCACGGTGGCTAGGAGATGTTAACTACCTCGCCTGGTGTACAGGAGGTCGTGGGTTCGATCCCGACCATGACGCCTGCTGCTGTATATTTGGAGTTTGCATCTCTCATCATCATCACGGTGGCTAGGAGATGTTAACTACCTCGACTGTTATACAGGAGGTCGTGGGTTCGATCCCGACCCTGACGCCTGCTGCTGTATATTTGGAGTTTGCGTCTCTCATCATCATCACGGTGGCTAGGAGATGTTAACTACCTCACCTGGTGTACAGGAGGTCGTGGGTTCGATCCCGACCCTGACGGTGCCCGAGTTTGCATGTTCTCCCCGTGGTCACGTGGATTTTTCTCCGGGTCCTCTGGTTTTACCCTCCACATTTAGAATTGACAGCACGTGTTTTAGAGTATTTGACCGCTATAAATTTCCACGTGATAAGCCACTTCATGGAGCTCTCATTTGCGGCCAGGTCGTCTCTCAAAAGAGCTATAACTCGTAGCCCGCTCGTTGAGGTGAGCACCTACGAAGGCCGGCACGGCGAACGAGGAGGTGGTGTTGCCGTCACGGCACCACGGCCGGCTGCCTTCGTCTCCGCAGCGCCGATGTTGACACGCCGCACCGAGAACTCGTGTAAGGTGGAATCGACGTTGGGGAAGGCCCCGGGAACCGGTTCTGATATCACGCGCCACCGACGCGGGCCCGTGACTGGAAGCCAGAGCCGGGCGGCCGCGTTCGTAGCGCGGTGCGCGCTCGCCCATCAGCCCGGATATTTTGGAAGTCGTTCGTGCGTGGCCCTCGGGAAGTAAGGGAGAGGTTTCCCGCAAACGTAGTCTACGAGACGTGTGTTTTTCGGGTTGCATCGTTGCCATTAAGCGGCGGACGTATGAATGCAAAACTTCTTTAGCGCCGTACGTAGCCAAATGTGCTAGTCGGAGGTGCGGGGGAAGGACAACAAACTCTGCGCGAGTCTATGGGCATCTGTGTGAGTCTGTGGGTCTCTGTGTGGGTGTGTGAGTCTGTAGGTCTCTGTGTGAGTCTATGGGTCTCTGTGTGAGTCTGTGGGTCTCTGTGTGAGTCTGTGGGTCTCTGTGTGAGTCTGTGGGTCTCTGTGTGAGTCTGTGGGTCTCTGTGTGAGTCTGTGGGTCTCTGTGTGAGTCTGTGGGTCTCTGTGTGAGTCTGTGGGTCTCTGTGTGAGTCTGTGGGTCTCTGTGTGAGTCTGTGGGTCTCTGTGTGAGTCTGTGGGTCTCTGTGTGAGTCTATGGGTCTCTGTTTGAGTCTGTGGGTCTCTGTGTGAGTCTGTGGGTCTCTGCACGAGTCTGTGGGTCTCTGCACGAGTCTATGTATGTAGAACATCTTTAGGACCGTACGTAGCCAACCATGCTAATCCGAGGTGCCGAGGGGTGGGGGAAGGACAACAAACTAAACACAAAAAGCACATTTTTAAAGTGCACAGCTCCGGTGGCTTCCTACTGTCCAAGGGAAGAGCGAGGCGCTCCGGACGGCCGCAGAGGTGCATCTGAAAGCGTGACGCGAAGCCGCCACCGTGCCCGTCCCGACGGCTCGGCCAACAAAACTCCGCCCGCCGGAGCGAGGACAAGCGCGAGTTTCGCGCGATGGTCTAACGCTCCTTGCCGGATGGGAGCGCCGGGCGCGGGCACCTGGTTGTGGAAGGTGTAGTCGGCCCAGTACTTGGCGGAGGCGTGCGGGAGGGCGCGCCGCACCGGCACCGTGGCGAGGCAGCGGTGCACGAGCGCCGTGAACGACCGCAACTCCGGCGCTTTGCTCGCCGACGCCAGCAGCCTCGCCTTGGCCTGCGTCAGGTAGCTGCGCACACGGACGCGGGCGCAGACACGCACGCGCAGACACAACAACAACAAAAACAACCGCCATTCGCCACTAAGTGGCGGTGACGTCACCACGACGCAGACACGCACACGCAGACACGCACGCAGAGACACGCACGCAGAGACACGCACGCAGAGACACGCACGCACAGATCTTGCCCCCCACCATATAGCCTTCAACAGATTTACTTCTTAGGTTTTTTCTGTAAAGTCACGTAGGAAAAAATAAAATTAATAAAAGTAATAATAGAAATAAGATAAAATAATAAATCACGACGTTTCGGAGGCAACACAAGTCTCCGTCATCAGGTGGGACCGTCACAGCTCGATACAGTAAATCTGGCTGTGACGGTCCCACCTGATGACGGAGACTTGTGTTGCCTCCGAAATGTCGTGATTTATTATTTTATTTTATTTCTATTATTACTTTTATTAATTTTTCATTTTATTTTTTACCTACGTGACTTTACCGAAAAAACCTAATTGTATGAATCCTTGATGTCAGTGGCATAATTCAACAGACTTGTTTGGGGCAAGTGCTGTTAGCGAGTAGCAGCACCGATGAAGGCCGGCACGGCAAACGACGGGGTGGGTGGCCAGCACCGTGCCCGGCCGCCTTTGATTCCGTGTGCGGGGAATCGAAATCCGGTCACCCGGTTCGTAGTGGGAGCGCGCCCACCACTACGCTAGCGCACGCGTGCACACGGAAACGCGCACGCACGGCACACACACACACACACAAATTCCCTGTGTAGCCCAACTAAACTATTTGGGGAAAGTTCTGTCGGCGAACGAAGGCCAACGGGTAGCACACGACACGAAGGGGTGGTGCTGCCAGTGCCGATGTCGACACACTGCACCGGCTGTTTCAGGCCAAGTCAACCTAGGCGAGGCCCAGGGCTGATTCAACGATGTCAGTGGCATAATTTCACACCTAAAATACCCACTAAAAAACCGACTTCACAAAGTCCTCCGGATAACTTGTGCGCTGGCGATCTGGTCCAGAAAGCTATTAGAAAATATTTTTATTGTACTATTTTGAGTTTAATTTTCGATTTAAAGTTTTCGTGACTGCACGAAAGCTTTAGTTTACCAGCTAAGGCCCACCGAGCTGCACGACACTTTTTCAGAAGCGACCTGGCCGTCACAAACGATAGCTCAACGAAGTGGGCTCATCACGCGGACATTTGTAGCAGCCAAATACTCCCAAGCTCACTTTTCTAAATGTGGGAGGGGGAAAAAATCGGAGGACCCAGAGAAAAATCCACGTGACCATGGGGAGAACGTGCAGCTTGCATATAACTTATAATAATAGGTTTTTTTACTTTTTTTCTGGCAAGCAAACTGACACCTTTTTACAAGGAATCAAGGAATGTTTGCATTCACCACAACATCTGCGGTCAGAATGCAAACAAAAAACACAACTCTGATAATGTATGCACTGTCCTTGAAATTGATTGGTCCACACCAGAGACAGCTTTTCTTTGAGCCCAGTCTTGCATGGTGTTGGACCAGATGACGCCAAAAGGCGCACAACTCAAAGACAACGCACCATCAGAGTATGAGGGCTCGGGGGACCACAGGTATTGTGGTTAATGCAAACATGATTCCTCGTAAAAAGGTGTCATAGTTTTGTTGCCAGAAAAAAAGGGTAAAAAACCTATTATTCTTACGCACCTACGATAAGCGCCGATGGCTACGTACGGTGCAAAAGCTCAACATACGGGTGTCAGGGTCGGGATCGAACCCACGACCTCCCGTGAACCAGGCGAGGTAGTTGCAAAAGCTCAACATACGGGTGTCACGGTCGGGATCGAACCCACGACCTCCCGTGAACCAGGCGAGGTAGTTGCAAAAGCTCAACATACGGGTGTCACGGTCGGGATCGAACCCACGACCTCCCGTGAACCAGACGAGGTAGTTGCAAAAGCTCAACATACGGGTGTCACGGTCGGGATCGAACCCACGACCTCCCGTGAACCAGGCGAGGTAGTTAACATCTCCTAGCCACCGCTAACAGAGCGAGGTTGTGCCGCGCGGGTGCTCGTGCAAGCGTGGGCAACACACTCCAACCACAGCAGCCGCAGCGGCTCCTCCGTCAGCTGGGCCGCCCCCAGGGCAGCTTCGTGGGCGTCCGTCGCTCCGGCCGCGGGACTCGCCAACACCTGCCAGGAGCTACCACCGCACACACACACACACGGTCGTCCCGTCAAAAGCCGCACGCCGCGCACAGCAACGCCGCAACAACGACACCAACTATTTTTAGTTTATATTCTTCGGGAAAGTCACGTAGGGGAAAAAAATTATAATAAAAAAAATGTAAAAAAATGTAACAGTTATTATTTCCCTTCTACGTGACTTTGTCTTCTCGACAGACCTGTTCTCCACCTGAGGACGGGTGCTTGCATTGTGGCCGAAACGTCGTGAGAATTATTTGATTATGTTTTATTTTTATTATTTTATTATTTCCATTCTATGTGACTTTACCGAAAGAACCAAGAATATAGTTCATAGTTGTTCCATATTATTTATCGGATACGAGTCTATTTCACCCAGTTAATTACACTTTTGACGTTCAGCAGTGTGGCTATTTTGTTGCGAGTACCATCATCTGTTTTGACGGCATTCGTTGTAGATGCGTATCCCCCCCCCGCGCAACTACAGCCCCGCCCACTTACCCCCCCCACCACCCTGCCCAGTATAAACCCCTTGACTCCGGCTTCTCTCCCACTTCAGTAAAATTTCTTGCTTGTAGTTGTCACACCTGATGATGATTGCTTGTGTTGCAATCAAAACGTCGTGATTAATTTTTTTAATATTATTATTTTTTCTTTTCTTTTTCACCTACGCGACTTTGCCGAAAGAACCAAAGAACATGGATCCCTGCAGTCACGAAAACTTCAAATCTTGTATATTTTTAGTTTACCAGGTAAGAGCCCACTGAGCTAAATAGATCTTTATCCAAAGCGACCTGACCACAAATTATAGCTCGACAGAATTGTTCATCGTTTTTTACCCTTTTATCTGGCAACAACACTGACACCTTTTTTTTTACAAAGAGTCATGTTTGCATTTACCACAATACCTGCGGTCGGAATGCAAAAAAAAATACAACTCTGATAATGTATGCACTGTCCTTGAAATTGATTGGTCCACACCCGAGACAGCTTTCCTTAGAGCCTAGTCTCGCGTGGTGTTGGACCAGATGACGCCAAAAGGCAAACATGACTTCTTGTAAAAAAAGGTGTCAGTTTTGTTGCCAGATAAAAGGGTAAAAAAAACTATTATCATATTTTGCTACTGGCAAAGGAGGTTTCAATGGTGGTTCATCGTTGTTTGTAAATTTTATCAGCCAAATACTCTCAACGCGTAACACCGATTCTAAACGTGGAAGAATAAGAAACCAGAGGATCCGGAGAAAAATCCACGAGACGACGGGGAGAGAGACACGCAAACTCCAAATACACAGCAGCAGGCATTAAGGTCAGGATCGAACCCACGACCTCCCGTACACCAGGCGAGGTAGTTAACATCTCCTAGCCACCGTGATGATGATGATGAGAGACGCAAACTCCAAATGTACAGCAGCAGGCGTCAGGGTCGGGATCGAACCCACGACCTCCTGTGCACCAGGCGAGGTAGTTAACATCTCCTAGCCACCGTGATAATGATGAGAGACGCAAACTCCAAATATACAGCAGCAGGCGTCAGGGTCGGGATCAAACCCACGACCTCCTGTACACCAGGCGAGGTAGTTAACATCTCCTAGCCACAACGGCGCACGAGTGAGGCCTCGTGAAGATTAGCATCGTATTGGTCACGAAAAAGTTCATCGTGGGGGGCGGGGGGGGGGGGGAAACGTACCAGTAGCAGAGCCACAGGTAGCCCTGCTGGGCCTGCAGCGTCTCGCGCGAGACTCCGGCCGCAAAGTCGGGGGCTCGGAAGTTGTACGGCACGGGGCACCCGAGCAGAGACCTGGAGATGAACGCAACACGTGTTATGCGCACGTACGTATGTTGAGCTTCCTTCGCACCGTACGTAGCCAACCGCGCGAATCGGAGGTGCGGGGGAAGGACAAACTAAACACAACAAGCAGTTCTAAAGAAATGAGTTTTCAAACAAGTTGATGATTTAAAAGTGCACCGCTCCAGCGGCTTCCTAATATCGGAGGGGAGAGCGTCCCGGACATCTGCAGATGCGGCGAGTCTTCGATGGCGAGCCAAAATTCGCCGTGAGGGTGAACGGAGTTCACGTGATTGTGCTCCTTGACGAGTTCAGCAAGGTATTGGTGGTTCATTTGTGGCAAGCGCGCTGTGTGTGTGTGTGACTAATGAGCTAGGGTTCAGGGTTCAGTCGGCGAGCCTCGCAAACCCATCGATCGCACCACGATGAAGATGACCAGTCGACCCACGGTCCAGACTTGAAATCACAACCTTCCGGTTGCTATACCGTCTGCCGGCTGTGGTCACATGGCACGTGCACGTGACTCGCGGGTAGGAAGGGAGGGGGGGGGGCGGCACCTGAACAGGAGCTCGGTGGTGGCCGCCTCTTCCTCCGCGAAGAACGACGCCGCGAGGGACTCGAGCACAGCGATCGGCTTCTCCTCCACAGCCTGAACGGACACAGACGACAGACGGACGTTCCACACCTCGCAACGACCAGAGCTACTGGCGTGGTCACGACACAGACACCGTCAGACGTTCTTAGAAATGCGGAGGGGAAAAACCCGAGGACCCGACGATAAATCCACACGACCACAGGGAGAGAGAGAGAGACACACAAACTCCATATATACTACAACAGGCGTCAAGGGGTCGGGATCAAAACCCACGACCTCCCGCATACCGGGCGAGGTAGTTAACATCTTGAACTCGACACCGACATCGACGGCCGCTCTCTCGACCTCGCGACGACACCTCACGGGGGCGCGACCAAATCATCTCGACCCGGGCGGACCCCCCGCCGGAGCCGTAGCCGTAGCGGCAAACCCCGGCTCCGCCACTCACGTGGGCGGCGAGGAACTTGGCGGCGTGGTAAGCGAGGCGCGCGTCCCTCGGCCGGCGCCGCAGGGCCCCGAGCCAGGCCCTCGTGCCCTCCGCCGCGTCGCCCCGCTGCACGAGCGTCTCCGCCAGCGCCGCGCACGCCTCCAGCTCCAGCGGGGTGCCGGCAGCCTCCGTGCAGATCGTGCCGCACAGCGCAAGCGCCTCGTCCCAGCTGCGGGGTTTTGGAAAAGCGGGCGAATGAGGATGGAACGAACGGGATGTTGAGTGGGGGGGGGGGGGGGGGGCACGCGCTGGCGAAAGTTCTCCCTCGCTGGGGATGCGGGTCGTGGGTTAGAACCCGATACCTATTTTTGGGTTTTTTCGGTAAAGTCACGTAGGTAAAAAATTAAAAATTAATAAAAGTAAAATAAAAATAAAGTATTTTACTTTTATTAATGTAAAAATTTTTTACCTACGGGACTTTACCGAAAAAAATTTAAATTAATAAAAGTAAAATAAAAATAAAATATTTTACTTTTATTAATTTATATTTGTTTTACCTACGTGACTTTACCGAAAAAATTTTAAAATAATAAAAATAAAATATTTTACTTTTATTAATTTACATTTTTTACCTACGTGACTTTACCGAAAAAAAACAAAGAATATGAATCCTTGCAGTCACGAAAGCTTCAAATCTAGAACCCGATACCTGTTGTACATTTCGAGTTTGCAGACCTCCCTCCAAAATGTCGAGCTCCACGGAAACCAGCGAAGGAATGCCCCCCGAGCTACGTAGCTCTTTTACAGAAGTGACCTGACCACAAATGACGGCTCAACCAAGTGGCTTGTGTGCAAATGTATAGCAGCCAAATACTCTAAACGCACTTCGATTCCGAATGTGGGGAGACAAAGCGACAGAGAGAGAGAGAGACACGCAAACTCTAAATATACAACAGGCGTCACAGGTCGGGGCGAGGGAGGTAACACCTCGCCACCGCGGCGCCCCACATTGTAGTAACAATGTGCGATACATCTTCTTGGTTCTTTCGGTAAAGTCACGTAGAAGGGAAATAATAAAATAATGAAAATAAAACATAATCAAATACAATTCTCACGACGTTTCGGCCACAACGCAAGCAGCCGTCCTCAGGTGAAGAACAGGGCTGTCGGAAAAACTGCATTCAGACGCTGTCTTTCCGACAGCCCTGTTCTTCACCCGAGGACGGCTGCTTGCGTTGTGGCCGAAACGTCGTGAGAATTGTATTTTATTATGTTTTATTTATATTATTTCCCTTCTACGTGACTTTACCGAAAGAACCAAGAAGACGAATCACTGCAGTCACGAAAGCTTTAATCGAAATTGAAGTAGCTTATCGTCACGTGGAAATTCATAGCGGCCAAATGTTCTTATTCAACGCACGTTCATTCTAAATGTGGCCAGAACACTTTAAATCGAAAAATGTGGGATACGGCAAGACGGGCACGTGGGGGGGGGGTGCGGCGGGGGTAGGGCAGGGTGACATGGAGACACGGGGGGAGGGGGGGGGGCAGCACCAAGCGGCTAGCGGGGCGCGCGAGAGTGGAGACGCACCTCTCGCACAGCACGTGCACGCGCAGCGCGTTCCTGTGGATGGGCAGGCACGCAGCCAACGTCTCTGCCCGGGCGTCGCCACCACTGTCGTCGCAGTCGTCGTCAGCGCCGTCCGGACCACTTGAGCAGGCTCGCACGGCCTCTGTGTTGCGTGGCGGAGAAGGTGGGGGGGGTGGGGCAGGGGGAGAAGTTGCGGGCGCGTCGTGGTGTACCGTGCGCAAACACCCGTGCGGATGGCTCGATGGGGGAAGCGCCGGCTGATAAACTACACTATGAACTAGTTTTTACTTTAGCAGGTAAGGTCCACCGCTGAGCTATGCAGCTCTTTGTCACATGATAGCTCAACCAAGTGGTTCATCGTCGCGTGGAAATTCATAGCAGCCAAATACTCCCAACGCGTTCACGTCGATTCTAAACGTGGAGCAGAAAGCCAGAGGACCCGGAGAAAAATCCACGCGCAAAATCCATCCCGTCGGCACCTCCGATTGCCATGGTTGGCTGCGTACGGCGCGAAAGAAGTTGAACATTGTAGCAGAAATCAAAGCGGCGAGCTCTCCGCCCGTAATAAAAACGTCACGCGCCTGCCAGCCGACGGTAAACGTCACGAAGGACGTCGATAACCACCCGCCCCTCCACCCCTCCAGAGGTCCCCTACCCTGCAGCAGCACCAGCAGCGCGGCGGGCGGAGTCTTGAGGTCGCCTCGCCGGCGCCAGGGCAGCACGAAGGGCTCCTTGCGCACGAGGGCGCCGGGCAGCGAGCAGGCCGGGTCGGCGAGTGCGGAGGGCAGCTCGCCAAACTCGACGGCGTGAAGATAAGAGAGCCACGCGACGGCGCGGTCGGCGGGGAGCAGCAGCGCCGACACGCACGGTTCCCGCGTCGCCTCTTCCTCCTCTTCTTTCCCGGCGGTGCCGTCGGCTTTCAGCGCTTGCTGTGGACGGGCGGACGCGCGCGCATGGCGCCACGTGTAAGAGACGCGCACGCATCCTCCCGTGGACCAACGCCGCACGCAGATTAACGAGCTCTTGGCAAGTGTCGTGGACGGAGGTTGCATGGAAGTCGTTCGTGCGTGGCCCACGGCAAGAGAGAGGTTTCCGCTGCCGTGATCTACGATACATTATCCCGGTGTGTTTTTCAGGTTGCGTTGTTCCCACGAAGCGCCGATTTTATGCAATTGGACGCTCGTGTTTCAAATTCACTGTACGTACGGTGACCCTCTCCTCTTTACGCTCCCTTCGTTCGCACCGTATAAAGTCAGCCGTGCCAAATCGGAAATGCGGGAGAAGGAGACCAAGCAAAATGCAATAAGCAGTTCTATAGAAATTAGTTTTCAATTTTGATTTAAAAATGCAGGGCATGATCGCCGACTTCTTTGCGAAAGGACACGGCATGTAAACTAAAGTATTAAACTAAAATATTTTACATACTGTTTGGTTCTTTCGGTAAAGTCACGTAGGTAGCAAAAAAATTTGATCGAAACGTCGCGATCTATTATTCTTTCTACCCACGTGACTTTACCGAAAGAACCAAAAAGTATGGATTCCTGCAGTCATGAAAGCTTCAAATCAAGATTAAAATATTTAACATTTTAGCAGGCAAGGCAAGTGGCTTATCATCATCACGTGGAAGTTTATAGCGGCCGAATACTCTAAAACGCTTGACATTTATTCTAAATGTCGAGGGGAAAAAAACGAAGGACCCGGAGATAAATCCACGCGACCACGGGCAGAGAGAGGCGTGCAAACTCCACATATACAGCAGACGTCAGGGTCGGGATCGAACCCACGACCTCTTGTATACCAGGCGAGGTGGTTAACATCTCCTAGCCACCATGATGATGATGAGAGACGCAATCTCCAAATAATACAGCAGCAGGCGTTAGGGTCGGGATCGAACCCACGACCTCCTGTGTAACCAGGCGAGGTGGTTAACATCTCGCCACTGCGTTAGGAGAGACGCGGACGTCGGCTGGACCGAGAGACGTCGCTACAACCATGACAGAGAGACACACAGGGAAGGGGGGTCGTGACTGCAAGCTCAGAGGTCGCAATCGGGTACCCGATACCCGTACCCTACCCGATACCCGGCTAACCCGTACCCAGCTGGGCACGGGTACCCGTTTGCGACCCTGGTGCGGCCGGGTATGGGTACGGGTAGACCGTGAGTCACTGGTGAGTCACCGTTTGTCACTCATTTCGGGTAGGGTACGGATAAGGAATCAAAACCCGTTTGCGACCTCTGCTGCAGCTAGCGCCGTGGCGAGCGCCAATCGGCGGGGCACGACGCCTCGAGCGGCTGCCGCCTCGTGCGCACCCGGAAGATTTCGAGCGCCAGCTGCAGGCGCCCCGTGCAGACGTTGAGCTGCACGCGGTAGAGCAGGGCCTCGAGCAGGCGGTGCGAGTGCAGGCGCCGGTCGGCCACCGTCGCCGCCGCCGCCGCCGGCGCCGTGGCGACGAGGAACTGGAGCAGACGGGAGCAGACGTAGTCCTTGCCCTCGTACGTCCGCTCCAGCGAGAGGTACTGTGATCGCACGCACGCAGACACAGACGTGAAAACCAAGACGAAAAAGATGGCCCTCATGGCCTTTTGTAATGGGTTCCGGTACACAGCCTAGATACACTACTCTGGCTACGCTCTGGGGTCCTCCGGCTACAATTAGCCTAGGGGAGGCTAATTGACCCGACCCAGCCAAGGTGCGGGTCTGGACTCTGGCTTCCTCGGAACTCGCCCTTACAAGGACGTAGAGCCGGGAGCCCCAGAGTCTCACCACTGGCCCTCACAGCGTCCCGGCCCTTACAAGGACAAGCGGGACGAGGGGGTCCAGGGTCCTAAGCTGGCTGGCTGGCGGGTCTTGGGTCTTGAGCTGCGACTGGCCCCGATCGGCCAGGGAGCTGCCCTTTTATGCCTCGTCCCCAACGAGGGGTGGGGTTGTGTGCGCCCCCAGATATCCCAGAGCACACACAGCCCCCCGCGTTGGTGGCGCCAAGGAGCTTAAGCGTCTGGGTTGCCTGGGATCCTAGCGCCTGGCGCCGAGGCTTATCTGTCTAGGATCCCAGAGCCCCCACACTTTCACAGGCTGTTGGGGCAAGTGCTGTGAGTGAACACCTAAGAAGGACGGCACGGTGCACAATGCGGTGGTGTGGCCAGAGCCATGCCCGGCCACCTTTGTTTCCCAGTGCTGATTTTACATGTCGCACCAGATACGGGTCACCACGGCGCTTGTGCCAGGCCACGTGCAATCCGAGGCAATGTGTCAAAAGGCCTGCTTGATAGGTCACAAACCCAGGTGCCGTACGTTGACCGAATACACACACACACACGCGTACAATAAAACCTCCCCTTATAGCCTTGAACAGGCTGTTGGGGCAAGTGCTGTTAGCGAGCACCTGTGAAGGCCGGCACGGCACACGAGGGGGTGGGTGGCCACACCACCGCATCCGACCGCCTTTGCCTCTGCAGTGGTTATTGTTTACACACCACATCAGGAACTAATTAGAGGCCGAGTCAACCTAGGGGAGGCCCAGGACCGGTTCAGATAATCGTCACTGGTGTTAGCCGTGAGCGGGAATCGAACCCGGGTCGCCAGGTTCATAGCGCAGCGCGCTAACCGCTACACTACCGCTCCCCACGTACGCGTACACACACGCTCACACACACGCGCACACACACGCGCACGTACACACACGCGATGCACCCCCGTCTCACCTGCCACCACAGGCCGTGGTCGGGCGCGTAGCCCACGGCCACCTCGCACATCTCCTGCAGCTCCTTGTGGCTGCCGACGCAGCCGGCGAACAGCGCCAGGTAGCGACCCCACACCTCGCCGCTGCCGCGGTTCGCCTCCAGCGCCCGCGACAGGCAGTTGAGGGCCGCGTTGAGCGCCTCCGTGGGGTCGCTAGGGTGGGGGGGGGGGGCGAAGGTCGCAGAGGGACAGGGGGGTGGGGGCGGTGGGACGGGAGTGGAGGGGCGGGACGGAGTTGGTGGCACTTTGATGAACAAATTATTCATGTGTTGTTTACATTTGCATCTAACTGCTCAACCCGAGCTACGAATGATGCGATATTCGCATCGCCTTTGTGCCGTCCACCTTTTGGTGTCGTTCTCTGCTGCAACACCGGTGGTGAGACAAGGTCATTAAGGGGGCCGTCGCCTCTGGTGAAGGCCAAATCAGCTTCAAAGTAAATGCACACATCATGGGACCTCCCTTGCCAGTATCGAAATATAAGCATAGGTTTTACCCTTTCTGGCACTAAAACAGTTGTGTTAAGATGTTAAAACACCAAACTGAAGCCAGTATTCAATTATGATAATAGGGTTTTCCCTTTTCTGGCACTAAAACAGTTGTGTTAAGATGTTAACACACCAAACTGAAACCTTTTGCAAGGAATCATGTCTGCATTAACCACATATACTTGTGGTGAAAAAAAACATAACATGCTGCGATAGTCTATGCATCGTCTTTTAAACCGATTGGTCCACATCTTTGAGCCTAGTCTCAAAGAAAGCTGTCTGACGCAGCAGTGCCGTACTACCGGCGTGCGTGCGGGGGGTCCGTACCACTCGGGCTGGTGGAGGTACTTCTCGGACAGCTTGATCCACAGCTGGATGTCGCCGGGGCTCCGCTCCACGGCCTCCTCGAGCCGCGCGGCGTCGTCCGAGCCGGCGCTGAAGTAGCGCTCGCTGCACGCCGCCGACACCGCCGCCTCGACCTGCCGTGCCACGGCTGGACCGGCTACACGGGCACGTGGTGAGAGGGGGGGGGGGTAAGGGGGGGGAGTGGGGTAGACTCACATCAGCCCGGACTGTCCAGGTCGGTAGCTCGGAGAGTATTCCCACACCCGCATGATCTGCGTTTGACGAGCGCCAAGTGATTGGGTGTCACTTTGTTCACTAGCGACCGTGTCTGCGCGTCGCCGCGTGTCTGTGCGTCCCCGTGTGTCTGCGCGTCGCCGTGTGTCTGCGCGTCGCCGCGTGTCTGTGCGTCCCCGTGTGTCTGTGCGTCCCCGTGTGTCTGCGCGTCACCGTGTGTCTGCGCGTCGCCGCGTGTCTGTGCGTCCCCGTGTGTCTGCGCGTCGCCGTGTCTGCGCGTCACAGCGTCATCATGTTGGTGTCGACTAGCGGTGGTGTCCGCACGTCACCATGTGTCCGCGCGTCACCGTGTGTCTGCGCGTCACCGTGTGTCTGCGCGTCACAGCGTCATCATGTTGGTGTCGACTAGTGGTGGTGTCCGCACGTCACCGTGTCTGCGCACCACCGTGTGTCTGCGCGTCACCGTGTGTCTGCGCGTCACCGTGTGTCCGCGCGTCACCGTGTGTCTGCGCGTCACCGTGTGTCTGCGCGTCACCGTGTGTCTGCGCGTCACCGTGTGTCTGCGCGTCACCGTGTGTCTGCGCGTCACCGTGTGTCTGCGCGTCACAGCGTCATCATGTTGGTGTCGACTAGTGATGGTGTCTGCGCGTCACCGCGTGTGTCCGCGCTTAATCTCTCACGCTTGCCGGGCCCGGGGAGCGCCCCGCGGTCAACGCCGTCGTCGTCGCCGCTCTCGCTGTCGCTCCCCCCGGCTGTCCCCGCCGCCTTTGTCTTCCTCACGGCCACGGGCCGCCATGTCCGCCGCTCCTTGAACGTGGTGAAGGGGGGTTCTGCGGTGGGGGGGCGGGGGGGGCCGGGATGGGCGGGGGGGGGCGGTACCAGTCAGCGCGAGTCTCCCGAGCAAAGGCGTGTCACCAACCCCGACCCTACCAATCCCCTTGTTAGCCGAGTCCGTTAACACCCCCACCCACCATCACCCGGCGCACCGGGCCCACCCCGCGGTTTTTACGGCTGCTGTGCATGGGCTGCCTGCGATCACCGCACAGATGTTGTGCGAGACTCCCTTCCCGTTGGCGTCCAGGAATAGGTGCTGGACCCCATTGGCTAGCCAGGAGAAGGCGGTCCAGCAAAGTGCGGATTAATATCATGTCCCCATTGTATTTCGATTTAAAGCTTTCGTGACTGCAGGGATTCATCTTCTTGGTTCTTTCGGTAAAGTCACGTAGAATGTTTTATTTTATTATTTCCATTTTACGTGACTTTACCAAAACAACCAAGAACATGAGTCCCCATTGTATTGCAGAGAGCGCTCCGGGTTTCCACCCACACGTAAAAAGACCCGGATCAATTGGGTTAAACAATCTTGACGTGTGGAGGACCGCAGAACTCGGGCAATTGTTGGCAGCACCGACTTGCCGCTCGACCGCGATTCCTCCTCCCCTCCGAGAGCGAGCGAGTTCTATGCGGCGGGCAGCGGCGCGTTACCGATGCCTGGCGGCAGTCGTAAGCTCGCAAGAGCGGTGGTGGTGGTGGCGGCGCCATGGCTGCCCGGCACGCTTGCTAGCGGGGTCACACTCACGCTGGCGGGCCCGGTCGTTGACCTTGCCGCACTACGAACCTGGCGACCAGAGTTCGATTCCCGCTCACGGCCAACACAAAGTGACGATTATCTGAACCGGTCCTGGGCCTCCCCCTAGTTCGACTCGGCCTGAAACAAGTACCTGGTGTGGTGTGTAGTAAACATCGCCACTGGGGAGACAAAGTTGGCCGGGCGTGGTGTTGGCCACCCACCACCTTCATGTGCCGTCCCCACTTTCATAGGCGCTCGCTCAAAGCACTTGCCCCAACGGTCTATTCAGGCTATCCGGCAGATATTCTTTGGTTTTTTCGGTAAAGTCACGTAGATAAAAAATAAAATCACGACGTTTCGGAGGCAACACAAGCTTCCGTCTTCAGGTGGAACCGTCACAGCACGATTGCTGTATCAAGTGAGAGGTTCCACCTGAAGACGGAAGCTTGTGTTGCCTCCGAAACGTCGTGATTTTATTTTAATTTAACTTTTATTAATTTTAATTTAAATGTTTTACCTACGTGACTTTACCGAAAAAACCTAAGAATATGAATCCTTGCAGTCACGAAAGCTTCAAATCTAGAATTATCCGGCAGATCTTTGTCTTTATCTTTGGTGGTGGTGGCGGGGCGGACGACGACACTCACGGTGGCGGGCGCGCTCGTTGACCTTGCCGACGAGCAGCACGGCCACCTGATCGGCCGTCACGCGCTCCGTGTTGGGGCCCAGCACGCCGCGCACGTAGCTCTCTGCGCGACCATCGGCGAGGCAGGGGAGAGACGCCGCCTCTGATTAGCGCGGCCGAAAGGGAGTTCAACGTACATGCGTGCGTACCAGACCACCACCCCCCCCCCCCCGCCCCCCCCCAAAAAAGAATAAACCACGCAGTGAAGACGTTGTCAACCGAGCCACCGGTGCGGCACGGCCGCGGTACTCCTACGTAGCGGTCAGCTGTCGATGACCCGGCGTGCAACTTAGGCGACAAGAACGTAAGGTAGCGTTTACCCACTTACAGTTAATTATACGTGCTCTGAAGAAGAGCCATTGAAGAGCCATTGCCAGAAACGTCGCCTATTACCTATTTTAAAAGGAAACTGTTATCGACGAATGGATGTGTTGAGACTTAGCCATTTGATTTTTTTTTGTTTACTTTGAATGGCGGCGAACATGCAGATCGTCTCCGCCGTTTCCTATTGCTTCTTGAGTCGAGTCGGGAATTAAGGGCCGTGCGGCTGGTGGCGGAGTGGTTAGGGCACCTGGAGCTACGGACCCAACGACCAGAGATCCATTCCCAGCCACAGCTAAACATCAGTGGCGTGCGACATCTCTTCATTAGGTATGTACGGTGAACTTCTTTCGCACCGTACGTAGCCAACTGTGCCAAACGGAGGTGTGGGGGGGGTTAAGAACAACAGACTAAACACAAAAATCAGTCCCAAAGAAATTTGTTTTCAATCTCGAAGCTGCCCGCCAACAGCACTTGCCCCAACAGTCTGCCAAGGCTTTATACAGGGGATCTTTGTCTTTGTCGAGCGTGCGTGGTGCTTTACCGGCCGCGGTGATTATCTCCTTCTGGGAACTTTCACTTGTACAGCCCAGCAGGGGGAGGTCATACGAGAGGATGTCTTGAAACAGCTCCTCCCGGCTCAGAGTACAGTCCGCCATGTGCTGCCTGTACCAGTCAGTAACAGCCACACAGCAGTAGCAGCAGCATTAGTATGGGGAGGGTTGTTGCTGTTGTCGTTTTTTTTGTAAGTTAGGCCACCATATTGCTCTGTTAACTGTGTTTACTTTTACACTACGAGACCTCATTTACCAGTAGCAAAATATAGTAATAGGGTTTTACCCTTTTATCTGATACAAAAAACTGACACCTTTATACAAGGGATCATGTTTGCAATAACCACAACACAAGCAGTCAAAATGCAAACAAAAAGAAACAACTCTGATGATATGCACAAGCAGTCAAAATGCAAACAAAAAGAAACAACTCTGATGATGATAATGATATGCACTGTCCTTGAAGTTGATTGGTCCACACCCGAGACAGCTTATCTTAGAGCCTAGTCTCCATTGGTGTTGGACCAGATGATGCATTTTGACTGCTTGTGTTGTGGTTAATGCAAACATGATGCCTTGTTTCGATTTAAAGCTTTCGTGACTGCAGGGATTCATCTTCTTGGTTCTTTCGGTAGAGTCACGTAGAATGGAAATAATAAAATAATAAAATAAAACATAATAAAATAATTCTCACGACGTTTCGGCCACAACGCAAGCATCCGTCGTCAGGTGAAGACCATGTCTGTCGGGGAGACAGCGTCTTAATGGTACATTCAGACGCTGTTTGTTGCCTTGTATAAAGGTGTCAGTTTTTGTACTAGTTGAAAGGGTAAAAAATTAACCCGTAAAAAATTAACCCGTAAAAACAAAGTTTTTCACTATAAATCCTTTATATGCGTGGCATCGGGGCGGCTAGAGTCCTCTCGTCCTCTGGCTTGAGATGGCTGCCACCTATGGGTCAGATGATAGCCTGCCACCATTAAGCAATTGGTAATTAAATATAATTTTTTTTTTCCTAAAAAGTGTAAAGTTAAGGAAAAAAATTTTCACGAAAATAAATTGTCACGCACAACGAGTCTGTGTGCAAAATGTCAGCTCGATTGGATCACGGGAAGTGGGTTAAAAAACGACCGAAAGATTTGCACGGTCGTAAGCGCGCAAGCAAGTGAACTTAATATAAATGATTTAAAAACCTATTACTACTGGAGGGAGCCGTCGCGCGTGTTCTGCCATCTCGCGTCTCACCAGGGGCAGTCCTCGTCATTGCACGTCCCCGTGAGCTCAAAGTGGCAGAAGCTCCAGCGCGGCTCCACCTTGTTGCTGAAGGACGGGGAACTCAGCAGCAGCTGCTCCTTGGTGCGGAAGTACGTGCTGAACCTAAACACCCAACGGAGACAAAGATTCCCCGCCCCACCGTGTAGCCTCAGTAGACTTTCGGGGCGAGCATTGTCGCGCGCGAGCAACAGCAACTACGAAGGTCGGCACGGCACGCGAAGGGGGCGGGGTGGTTCGGCACCACGCCCGGCCGCCTTTGTCTCCCCAGTGGCGATGCTTGCGCACACCGCCAGGTACTCGTTTGAGGCCAAGTCGACCTAGGGGAGCCCCAGTTCAGACAATCGTCACTGGTGTTGGTGGCCGTGAGCTGGAAGTGAACTCGGAAGGGGCTGAGTTCGTAAGGCAGCGCGGGTAAACGCTGCTACACTAACCGCCCTCCGCATCAACGCCACAGACACGCCTGGACACAAACAGAACACAACAACAACAACCGCCATTCGCCACTAAGTGGCGGTGACGTCACCACGACGCTTGTGCCAGGCCAAACAAACAAAACACTAACACATGCACACACACACACACACACGAGCTAACACACGAGTGCACTCAAATTGACAGACGTACGCAAAACTAAGATGCACAGAGGCACGCAGCAGACACACACACACACACGGACATGCGTACAAACACAGACGCACGCATTAACTAGCACACACACGCACCGTACATATATTTACATAAGACACATGAACAAAAATTTAAATTAATAAAAGTAAAATCAAAATTAAATAAAAATCACGACGTTTCGGAGGCAACACAAGCTTCCGTCTTCAGGTGGAACCGTCACAGCACGATTGCTGTACTCGATACATAATAAAAATGTTTTACCTACGTGACTTTACCGAAAAAACCTAAGAATATGAATCATTGCAGTCACGAAAGCTTCAAATCTACAACACATAAACAAGACACCCACGCATAGATGCGTTTAACACATAGTAGGAGGCTTAGGGGAAGGAGCCAGGGCCGATTGAGCTCGGTGGCGGCGCGGACCCACCTGTAGGTCTTGAACGCGAGCAGTGGGCTCTTGTAGGGCCCAAACGGTTCGGCCACGGAGTCCCGGACGGCCGGGCGAGGCAGGCGCACCAGGTCCACGCCCGTCACCACATCCTGACGAGGCGGGGGGGGGGGGGGGGCAGAGCGGTGAACAACGCAGAGCGATCGTAACGACCCTGTCACTGTTAACGGCGGAGGCGACGCGAAACGCGAGCGGATGAAAAGACGCAGCGGATATGATACCACGCACCATTGGAACCTCATTTGCCAGTGAAAATATGATAATCATATTTTTTTTACTGGCAAATGAGGTTCCAATGGTGTAAATGCTTCACCCCGAGCTCTCAAACTCTGATGGTGCATCGTCTTTGAGTTGTGTGCCTTTTGGCGTCATCTGGTCCAACCCATGTGAGACTAGGCTCTTAGGAAAGCTGTCTCGGGTGTGGACCAATCAACTTCAAGGACAGTGCATACATTATCAGAGTTATGTTTTTTGTTTGCATTATGACTGCAGGTATTGTGGTCTATGTAAACATGACTCCTTGTAAAAAAGTGTCAGTTTTGTTGCCAGATAGAAGGGTAAAAAACCAATAATCATGATACCATGCGTTCTGCATACACGCTACACGCTGGGCGGACGCTATTGAATGGGTTTTTTTATTGGATGCACTTTTTACGCAAATAAATCTGAACACCTTCTTCCAGTCTCGCTACAATGAGTTTGAGAGCCACAGTTGTGATTTAAACTAAACAATTTTTTTTTATATTTTACCAGGTAAGGCCCACGTAGCTATGTAGCTCTTTTTCAGAAAAAAAAACCTGGCCACAAATGATAGCTCAACGAAGTGGCTTATCACGTGGAAATTTATAGCAGCCAAATATTCTAAATGTGGAGGGGAAAAACTGGAGGACCCGGACAAAAATCCACGTGACCACGGGGAGAGAAACACGCAAACTCCAAATATACAGCAGCAGACGTCAGGGTCTGGATCGAACCCACGACCTCCTGTATACTACGCGAGGTAGTTAACATCTCCTAGCCACCGCGGCCCGCACAAAGCAACAGGTCTGCTTGTTTCGCCGACACGTCAGCATTTAAACCGACGAGGCGTTGGGCCTCGCTGCAAGGGACTTTCACCTCCTCGCTGCTCGTCGGCCCCTCCGCCGGCAGCAGCATCCTCGAGAACTGAGCGAGCACCGCCTCCAGCTCAAGGCCCTGGGCCTCGGTCTCGGCCTGGGCCAGCAGTCCCAGGTCTCCCCCTGCCACCGCCTTGCCGCCACCGGCACCGGCGCTCTTCTCCGCCGCCCCCGCGCCCTTGGCTCGCCCGCGTCCCACGCCCCTGGCCGCGGCCGCCCCTCTCCGGCGCTTGCTGGACCTCGTCACCGGCGGCCGGGCGACCTCGACCTCCGGCGTCGCAGCCGCAGAGCCGCGCCCGGTCCTAGCGGCCCCGACGGCCGTGGCGGCGGCAGGAGCTTCCGGGCCACCGCGCAGCCGGCTTGGCGTCGCGTCCTTGCCGGGCCGGCTAGTCGGCGCGTCCTTGCCCGACAGGCCGTCCGCCCGGGCAGGTTGGGTCGCGTGACGAGGCCGCCGGCCGTCAGGGAGAGCCGGCGCGGCGTGGTCGCGCTCGTCGGGGAAGTCGGAGGCCCCGGCCGCTCGCCCGCCGCCGCCGTCGGTGCCGGTGCCGCCTGCGCCGCCGCGTCGTCGGCGTCCCCCTCCTCGACGGGACCGAACGTGAGCTTGTCCTGCGAGAGGTCGTGCAGCGACGGTTGGCTGACGGTGGGCGCGGCCGGCGGCGTCGACAGCGACTGCCCGCTGCGCCGCGTGCCGCGCGACCTGCCGCCGCCCTGCGGCGCTTTCTTCTGCGCCTCGGTGGCGGTGACTGCGGCGATTTCGGTGACCGCGGCAATTTTGACGACAGCGGCGATTTTGACGACCGCCGCCACTTCGGCGACGGCGGCGGCGGTGGCCGCGCTGGCGGCAACGGCCGCGCCGGTCTTCGGCCGCGCCGGGCCACCGCCGCTCTGCGCCGCCTTGAGACGCCGGATCTTCTCGGCGTACTCCTGCTCCAGGCCCTGCAAGCGGAGCTTCTCGCGCGCGATAAACTCCTGCCGGAGGTTGCCGGGGCCGCCCCCGAGGGCCGGGTCCAGCTTCACGCGCTTGCTCACCTGCGCGAGGGGAGGGGGGGGGTGGGGGCACCCGGACAGTTACACCGCCGCAAGGATCGCGACGACATCGCTGGTGCCCCCACACGAGCTGCCGCAATGATCAGACATTTCGATTTAAAGCTTTCGTGACTGCAGGGATTCATCTTCTTGGTTCTTTCGGTAAAGTCACGTAGAAGGGAAATAAAAAAATATTATATTATTATTTTATTATGTTTTATTTTTATTATTTTATTATTTCCCTTCTACGTGACTTTACCGAAAGAACCAAGAAAATTATCAGACAGTTCGATACGGGGCAGTGACCCTCCCAGAGAGATATTATGGAGGTGTGTGTGTGGGTGTGGGGGGGGTACCGTCACCGATGACCCAAATCACCCAGAATGCACCCCCCATCTCGTCGAGGCTCCCAAGCCAAGGAGGGTTGGGAGCCCTGAAGAGCGCTCAAGTACGGCGACCGCCATCAATGGAACGTTGTGCGGGGCTACGTCGGCAGCAGAGAGTGCCGCAGACAAATACATCGTTGTACTGTATGACGCTGAAACGTCTATGTTCCCCGTCTTCTCTATATGGACCATCATATAAATTATTATTTTCCAGCGTGTACCTGGACAAAAAAATAAGCCTTTAGTTCAGATTTAAATAAGTTAACTGATTCCATTTGTCGGATGTGTAGCGGGAGAGTGTTCCAGACTGGTGGTAATTAAAATTATTAAATTAAAATTTTTTAATTACCACCGGTCCCACACACAAAGACGACGACGACTCACTGGCAATCCTCCGTCTCTGACGCCGGCGTGTGGCCGCGCCAGACCGCTGACGACCGGCAGCCCCTTGCCCAGGTGCTTGCTGACGAGGGCACGGGCCCGAGCCAGCTCCTCCTCCAGCTGCCCCACCACAAACGCCTTCGAGTCCATCCGCTGCTTGATGCGATCCACCTGGGGGGGGGGCGACGGTTTTTCATTAAGAAAGGGCACATACGACACGACGGATTGATGTGGTACAGTATTACCGCACCCCCCCCCCCCCCGCGCGACCCCACCACCCCGGTTTGCTTGGTGGATGTGAGGTGGGAGGGTGAGGTGAGGTGGGACGGTTGGGTGAGGGGAGGTGAGGGTTGAGTGAGGTGGGAGAGTTGGGTGACGTGGAAGAATTGGGTGAGGTGGGAGAGTTGGGTGAGGTGAGGTGGGAGGGTTGGGTGGGTGAGGTAAGAGGGTTGGGTGAGGTGAGGTAAGAGGGTTGGGTGGGTGAGGTGGGAGGGTTGGGTGAGGTGAGGTGGGAGGGTTGGGTGGGTGAGGTAAGAGGGTTGGGTGAGGTGAGGTGGGAGGGTTGGGTGAGGTGAGGTGAGGGGGGTGGGTGAGGTGAGGTGGGAGGGTTGGGTGAGGTGAGGTGAGGGGGGTGGGTGAGGTGAGGTGGGAGGGTTGGGTGAGGTGAGGTGAGGGGGGTGGGTGAGGTGAGGTGGGAGGGTTGGGTGAGGTGAGGTGGGAGGGTTGGGTGGGTGAGGTGAGAGGGGTGGGTGAGGTGGGAGGGTTGGGTGAGGTGAGGTCGGAGGGTTGGGTGAGAGGTGGTGGGAGGGTTGGGTGGGTGAGGTGAGAGGGGTGGGTGAGGTGGGAGGATTGGGTGAGGCGAGGTGAGATGAGAGGGGTGGGTGAGGTGAGGTGAGAGGGGTGGGTGAGGTGGGAGGATTGGGTGAGGCGAGGTGAGATGAGAGGGGTGGGTGAGGTGAGGTGAGAGGGGTGGGTGAGGTGGGAGGATTGGGTGAGGCGAGGTGAGATGAGAGGGGTGGGTGAGGTGAGGTGAGAGGGGTGGGTGAGGTGAGGTCGGAGGGGTGGGTGAGAGGTGGTGAGAGGGTTGGGTGGGTGAGGTGAGAGGGGTGGGTGAGGTGGGAGGATTGGGTGAGGCGAGGTGAGATGAGAGGGGTGGGTGAGGTGAGGTGAGGTGAGAGGGGTGGGTGAGGTGAGGTGAGAGGGGTGGGTGAGGTGAGGTGAGAGGGGTGGGTGAGGTGAGGTGAGAGGGGTGTGTGAGGTGAGGTGAGGTGGGTGAGGTGAGGTGAGATGAGAGGGGTGTGTGAGGTGAGGTGAGGTGGGTGAGGTGAGGTGGGTGCGTGAGGTGAATCAAAGCCATGTGGAGGAAGCGAAGGCCGATAGGTGACTGATAACGAGAAAGGACGGACGACGCCACTGTGAGCGACGTGAGTGCGGGCTTGAGGCGATGCTCATCGTGTCGCGAGTCAAAGTGACGACGTATTTGCGAAACGACGAAGGGGGAAGATGTAAATCGGGGTATGACTGCAGCAGTGAGACACGCCGATGTACCAAATGTCAGCTTTCTACCATGCCGGGAAGTGCCCTAGAGGTTTTTGAGACTTACATTAAAGGTCTTTGTTTATGTTGCAGATAACATTTGAAGTGATATCTTCTGTAATATCACAGATACTTTTCCCAATCCTCACAGACCCGAATCGGGTGAACTGCGGTGGCTAGGAAATGTTAACTACATCCCCTGGTATACAGGAAGTCGTGGGTTCGATCCCGACCCTGACCCCGACGCCTGCTGTATAGATTTGGAGTTTGCGTGTTTCTCTCCCCGCGGTCGCGTGGGACTTTCTCCGGGTCCTCCGGTGTTTTCCTTCCGCATTTAGAATCAACGTCACGCGTTTAAAGAGTATTTGGGCCGGTGTAACTTTACCCCGTGATGATAAGCTACTGTCGTCTAGCTATCATCATTTGTGGCCCAGGTCGCTTCTAAAAAAAAAGAGCTATAATACAGCTCAGTGGGCCTGAGCTGGTGATAAAAAAAGAGTAGAGCGACGATATTTTCGCGACGATATTTTCGCGTTTTTTTTCTTTTCTTGGTTCTTTCGGTAAAATCACGTAGAATGGAAATAATAAAATAATAAAAATAAAACATACAAAAATAATTCTCACGACGTTTCGGTCACAACGCAAGCAGCCGTCCTCAGGTGGAGAGCAGGTCTGTCAAGTAGACAGATATTTTCGCGACGATATTTTCGCGGCGATTTTTTTCAACGTTTTTTTGTTTTTTTTGAAACCCGAAGTTCGCTCACCTGCTCGTCGATCTTGCGCATCAGCGTGGAGTTGGCCGAGAGCACCGTCTCCGTGGCCCGCAGCTGCTCGCGCAGGCGCGACGCTTTGACCTCGGCAAGGCGGACGCCCTCCGCCTTCTTCTCCTTCTGCGCCACCAGCTGCGACAGCAGCAACGAGTCCTTGGCCAGCGCCTGCCTGCGAGCGCGACGCAAGAGGAGAGAACTACACTCGCGCGCGGCCAGACCATCCCGTGCGTTCATTCGTCGCGCGCAGTCGGGGAGGGAAGGAGCGCTGCGCTAAACGTGCGACGTCTTGCGTGCGGCATTCGCATAAACTGCTCTTGCTGCCGTATGCCGGCGACTCGGGCGATTTGTTTGAACCGCGCGGATCACGGGGGGGGGGCGAACCACGGGGGCTGCGCCATTCCGGCCAGGCCAACGAACACAATAATCCAGCCGCACAAGACCGTTGATGATAAATGCGTGCCGTCGCTTAGCCTCGCTTCCACCCGCAGAGCCGATTAATAATAATAATTTATAAAGCGCCCTGAAACAATCGTTTTCAGGGCGCTCACAAAGATATGGCACCGTCCATGCGCAGGATTGACACACAAACCATTACAGCGGCCACACACACATGCTACACCTCTGACTCGATGCAACCTGTCGGCACACACCGTACACACCACACACACTTCTGCCTCTCGAGCTGCGTCTCCGTGTCAGAACCCACCGCACTTAACACACCACACAACAACAACAACCGCCATTCGCCACTAAGTGGCGGTGACGTCACCACGACGCTTGTGCCAGGCCATGTGCACACCACAAAGATCCCCCGTGTAGCCTTAACAGACTGTAGGGCAAGTGCTGTTAGTGAGCAGCACTTATGAAGGCCGGCACGGCACACGAGGGGGTGGGTGGCCAACACCATGCCCGGCCGCTTTTATCTCCCTAGTGACGATGTTTACACACCGAGGCTGAGTCGACCTAGGGGAGGCCCAGGACCGGTTCAAATAATCGTCACTGGTGTTGGCCGTGAGCAGGAATCGAACCCGGGTCGCCAGGTTCGTAGCGCGGCACGCTAACCGCTACACTACCGCACACCACACACACCCCACACACCCCACACACACCACACACACCACACACACCACACACACCACACACACCACACACCACACACCTCTGCCTGCCGAGCTGCGTCTCCGTGTCGGCGATGGTGCTGCTGAGCGCGGCGCTCTGCGCTCCGCCCCCCGGCTCCGTGTCGGTGTCCGATGTGGCCGGGGAACCCTGCATGATCTCCATGCCCCCCAGCCTCAGTCGCTCGCGCCTACGTGAGAGAGGTGGGGGGGGTAAAGGGCAGGCAGGTGACAGACGGCGGTCAGCACGCTGCGCTATGAATCCGGCGATTCATCTTTGATGCCGAGCCACGGCTTACATCAGCGACTCGTGATATCTCCCGTGAACAATTCCTGAGACCCTTTAGCGATCTGCACCGACCGGCAGGGTAGGTCAAACCCCCCCTCTCCAGAGGCCCCTTCAGTTGGGAACCTTTCCAAGTAAGAACCCTGACCACGGCTAACATCAGTGGGGGAGCGACATCCGGGTTCTTCACCAGTTTGGTGGCCTACGGTTGAACAACCCCCAAGGCTGACATGGCATGAGGGGGGGGGGGGGAGCGCTCATCCAGCAGTGGATTGATTGACAGAGGGACGAGCAGAGCTAACTTCACAAATGCTTTCAAACTTAGTTGGATGGGGTTAAAGAGGTCAAGCTCCCTCCCAGTGGTGTAGGTAGAGGAAGGGAATGGACAGGCAGACGGAGGAGACGTCTCTGCAGACAGCGACCACTCTGGGTGCTGTCAGGCTGCGACAACACACCGATGACGACGACGTTGTTGAGGATTGTGGTGTCAATCTTTAAACTGATGATGACGACGGTGACAGTGGTGACATTAACGGCGATCGTGGCGATAACGTCGACGATGGCGACAATCACAATGGGGCTGGTAATGACACAAAACAACGATGGTGGTATTTGGTAACGGCGACAGTGGTTACGATGGCGTCGTCAAGCTCATGACGACGACGGCTATCGTGTCGAAAGTCGCGACGGTAACGACGATGACTGTCACCGCGACGACGGTTGGCAACGGTGAAAACGAAGATGACGACGACAAGCGACGACGTTCGCCGAAGCGACAGCAACAGTTGATCGACGAGGGTTGCTTGGAACGGGGGAGGGGGGGAGGCAGGGGTTTCCGTTACTTCATGATCTCATCCCGGAGCCGGCGGTATTCCGGCTTCTGCGCGTCCGGCATCGCCTCGGGCGTCTTCTGGGGGTCCCTGTTCTCTTCCGCGGCGTTCGACTTGGGCTTGGGTTTAGCTGCCTGTGGACGAAGACAAGGCAGCGTCGCGGTGGCGAGATGTTAACTCCCTCGCCTGGTATGCAGGAGGTCGTGGGTTCGATCACAACCCTTACACATCTGCTGTGTATGTGGAGTTTTGCGTGTTTCTCTCCCCGTGGTCACGTGGATTTTTTTTTTTCTCCGGGTCCTCCGGTTTTTCCCCTCCACATGTAAAAAGTATCGGTCCTATAAATGTCCACAAATGATGGGCCACTTCGTTGAGAAACCGTTTGTGGCCAGGTCGCTTCTAAAAAACAAGTTAATGCCTCATACTCTTTGGTTCTTTCGGTAAAGTCCCGTAGTTAGAAATAAAATAAAACAAATCGCGACGTTTCGATCGCAACACAAGCAATCATCATCATCAGGTGAATGCTTGTGTTGCAATCGAAACGTCGTGATTTATTTTATTTTATTTTTAACGACGTGACTTTACAGATAGAACCAAAGAGTATGGATTGCGTCATCAGGCAAAGGAGTTAATACCTCACTTGGCTTTGCCTGGTGGGATGGGGATGGTTAAGTTTTATGTATTTGGGCGATTTGTTTACCTTTATTGTACTTTGCACTCCTTTAGTGTTTTTGTTCTGTTTATTGTTGAAACGTTCTAACCCCCCACCGAACATCTGTGAAAAATAACTTTATAGCTCATCAGATTTCTCCTGCAGTGTAAATAAATATTCTGATTCTGAGCAGTGCAACGATTCACCCTCGTCCACCCACAGCTTCCACGACTTGCCAATGGTCCGAAGGTCAGGGTGGTGGTTTGGTAATGGGCTTTGGCAGCACGCTCAACCATATTTATTGTACCAGATTCAATATTCAGATTCTGTAACGAGCGCCGGGGTCACCGCGGACAAAGCAGAACAAACACTACGGTTGACAGCAACAAAAACCCCCGACTGAGAATTAATTCTCTTTGGTTTGTTCGGTAAAGTCACGTATGTAAAAAATTATATAAATTAACAAATAAATTAAATCACGACGTTTCGGAAGCAACACAAGCAACGTGACTTTACCAAAAAAAACAAAGAATATGATGGATCCTTGTAGTCACGAAAACTTCAAATCTAGAATGAAGAGAATTCATTCGTTAAAAGCATCGTAACTCGTACCAACAGATGGGGTGAGTGCGTGGCACGTCCATCGTACATCTTACACAAGGTCCAATCCATCCCCGTTTAGATCCACCAAAATCGACGACCACGGGCATTCGGCGAATCGGCCACGCTGCCCCGTCCGTATGTACGTGCCGGACAGGTAATACGCGCGTGTGCGTGTGCGAGCGCACGTGCGCGCGTACGTACGTCGGCCGTGCGTCGAGCTTCCTTGATCATCATCTCCAGCAGGCCGGTGCCGAGGAGCCGTGAGCCGATGGCGGCCGCCGCCTCGCCCTCCGTGTCCGAGTCCGAGTCCCCGCCGAGACTCACCACCACCGACTTGTGCTGCGGAAGCTGACACCGCAAAGCAACGGAGCTATTCTATGAGATCTCTTTTACCAGTGGCAAAATATAATAGTAGGTTTTTACCCTTTTAAACTGGTACAAAACTGACACTTTTATTCAAGGCATCATGTTTGCAATAACCACAACACAAGTAGTCAAAAATGCAAACAAAAAGATGCAACTGATAATGATAATAATATGCACTGTCCTTAAGTTGATTGGTCCACACCCGAGACAGCTTTTCTTAGAGCCTAGTCTCCATTGGTGTTGGACCAGATGAAGCCAAAAGGCGCACCAATTAAGCTGTCTCGGGTGTGGACCAATCAACTTCAAGGACAGTGCACATTATTATAATTATCAGAGTTGCATCTTTTTGTTTGCTTTTTTGACTACTTGTGTTGTGGTTATTGCAAACATGATGCCTTGAATAAAGGTGTCAGTTTTGTACCAGTTTAAAAGGGTAAAAACCTACTATTATAACGGAACTATTAACAAACAATATGTTTTTACCAAGCAAGGCCCACCACTGAGCTACGGTCGCTCTTCTTCTTTAGAAGTGACCTGGCTATCACGAGCCGCGAGCGCTTTGATTTGCGCCACAAGTGACCGACGTGGCGAGTTGTTAACTACCTCGCCTGGAGTAATATTTTAAAAAACTTTTCTTTAAACACACTTTCATGAAATGTACTAGAAATGGAAGAACTCCACGACTCCAGGAAGTGGCCCCGAGATTTGCCATAACGCAAGGGACCGTGGCCAATTACAGCCAACGTCAGTTGAGCATGGACAATTACACCCAAGCCGAAACATAACATATAAAATATAATGTTTAAAAAGAAATGTTTATTTTTTATTTTTAATGATAGAATATAGTATTGTCATCAGTATGACATAAGTATACCACGTTTGCAGTCGATACCACATTGGGAAGTGGGTTAAAATTGAGTTGCAAGATTTGAGGATACAACGACAACAACGACAACAACAGAGTTAAATGAAAGCGCGTAATAGATGGGGCTCACCTCACCACGGTTAATCGAGCGCAAGCATCGCATGTGGTGGTGGGGAAAAGTGTGAGTACTCCCACTTCTAATCGGGACGTACGTGGCCGGCGTGGAAGAGTAGGCCAACTACCACTCGGGGAGGGGCTCTGCAAGGGGCTCCCCTCTCCGGGAGGCACGTTCCTCGAACCCGAGCCGTTGGGTGGCCACGTTCAACTTTCACAGCACACCAACTACAAAGCACCGTCGCCACCGACGACGACGACGCGGCTCCGTACCGTGATCTTGGGTCGCTTGGCGGGCGGGATTCGCTGCTGCAGCCGTGAGCTGCCACCGCCACCCGCGGCGGCGGTCGTGGTAACGGCTGTGGTGACGGCGGTGGTGGCGGCGGTGACGCCGACGCTGGCTGCGACGGTGGTGGGGGAAGCGGCCGAGGGGAGGGGTGATTGCGTCGCGGTCGAACGGGGCGTGGCGTCCATGCCGTTTCTGTTGATCGGCGTGGACGTCGCCAGCACGGACAGCAGCAGCGGTGGTGGCGGTGGTGGCGGCAACGGTGGTGGGGGTGGTGACGATGTCTTCTCGGGAGCAGCCTCCGAGTCCGCCTCTTCCTTCTGTAAAACGATGCCGCATGGATCAGCATTTGGGACGCCATGCTAACTGCCCTGCCGCTGGTGTACACAGGAGGTCGTGGATTCGATCCCGACTTTTGACGCCTGTACATTTGGGTACGCGTGTGTGTGTCCCCCGCCGTGGCCGCGTGGATTATTCTCCGGCTCCTACGGTTATTCCCTCCGCATTTAGAATCGCGCGTTTTAGAGTATGTGGCTGCTATAAACGTCCACACGATGAACCACTTCGTTGAGTTTCGATTTAAAGCTTTCGTGACTGCAGGGATTCATCTTCTTGGTTCTTTCGGCAAAGTCACGTAGAAGGGAAATAATACAATAATAAAAATAAAACATAATAAAACAATTCTCACGACGTTTCGGCTACAACGCAAGCAGCCGTCCTGAGAATAATTTTATTATGTTTTATTTTTATTATTTTACTATTTCCCTTCTACGTGACTTTACCGAAAGAACCAAGAAGACACTTCGTTGAGCTAACATTTGTGGCAAGGTCGCTTTGGCAAAAGAAGCTAATGGGCTCAGCGGTGGGGGCGGCCTTACCCAATAAAAAATAACCACGGTAAAATAAAACGTTCGTATTCAGCGCGAAGGACGGGGGCGTCTACACACCTCTGGCTTGGTCACACGCTTGATCTGAATGGACTTGAGCAGCTCCTCCCGCAGCAGCATCTCTTCCTCCTCCGCTTCGTCCTCGAAGGGGGGCTTCGGGGGCTGTTCGGGCTCCCCGGGGGGCAGGGGAGGGGGCTCGCAGGGCTCGGGGGCACGGGACCTGGCAGGGCGGCCTCCACGAGTCTCGTCACCGCCGCCGCCTCCGTGAAGGACGACACCTGATCGACGGAGGGTTAAGACCGAGGGTGTCAAACACAACGGGCGCGTAGCGATGCTCCGCTCCCCCCCTTGGGGGGTGGGGGTAGGGGAAGTGACCAGTCAATCCCACGGTTTGGCAAGCGCCAACTCAACCTCGGTGTCTCACGCGAAAACCCACAAGGGGTACCCCCCCCCCCCCCCGGAGGTCTTCCGCATACATTCACAGGTGCTACTCGCTAACAGCACTTGCCCCAGCAGTGCTGTTACAGGCTATACGGGGATCCGTGTCCGTCTTTTAGTCTCACCTGCAGCAGGCTGTGTGGCGCGAAGGCCTGCACGGGGAGGCCCAGGGATGACAATCCTTCCCCGTGTACGGCAAAGGGTTGCGGGGACACCACTGCAAACACGGGCACTGACATCATTTATGGTTTAATTTAGCAATTCAATCATTCCCATGCACACACACACTCCCCTTCACTCCCTGACCCACCCACTCACACACTCACCCAATGACTCACTCGTTCACTGAACCGTTAGCGCAACCCTGCGCGTTGACGAAACCTCTGACACGGGGGCAAGCGGTCGCGCATTTTCCGCTTGCTGTTGCAGACGTTAGATTGGTTCAAACCCGGCAGCAGCCCTGGTCAATACTGCGGGTCTATTAACCGTAAATACCACGCGTCATCCGCTTGACATTTGACGCTAAAACAGGAGGAGCTGCCCACTCGGGGTCCGCCCTGTTAGCCAAGTCCGCTGCATTGCACCCCGAGACGGACTGCATAGAAAGCAGCGTGGCATGACGATTAACCCCTTTCAAGTTCCAAGACGTCTGCAGGTTGCGGGGTGGGTGTCCTCGTTCACTGCTGAATCTCGGAACGTTGCAAGCGGTTCAGCGTTAATTTTATTCAGAGGCGTCGCTGCTTTTAAAGACGTTGTTACTCGCCGCAGACAACCGTAGCGACACGAACGCACTCTACGACAGCTGGCGCCAAACTGTGACATACACCCTCCACGCGTGACTTTGTGGGAGCCTCGGTACCGATAAAGTTATTTCGTTACATTTTTCCTTTCCTTTCTGGTCCAACACCATGTGAGACTAGGCTCTAAGGAAAGCTGTCTCGGGTGTGGACCAATCAACTTCAAGGACAGTGCATACATTATCAGAGTTATGTTTTTTGTTTGCATTACGACTGCAGGTAATGTGGTCTATGCAAACATGACTCCTTGTAAAAAAAAAAGGTGTCAGTTTTGTTGCCAGATAAAAGGGTAAACAACCCAATTATCATATATTTTTTCTGGCAAATGAGGTTCCAATGGGGTAGACGTACGTCATCGGAACGGTGACAAGGTGAAGCGACAATTACGATGATAATGACCGACGTAATAATTCGTCTCAGGGGCGGAAGGAGGGGCGAGCGCGGTGCTTACTGGGCGAGTTGCTCTCGCTATCCACCTCCATAGCAACCTCCTCGTAGTTGTCGTGCTGGAAAAGGTTCGCCCGAAGCTCCGACACGCGCCGTTCCCGCGGCCTCCTCTGCTCCACGTCTCCGGCCTTGGGGGGGTGGGGGTAGGGGAAGTGACCAGTCAATCGCACGGTTTGGCAAGCGTCAACTCAACCTCGGTGTCTGACGCGAAAACCCACAGGGGGTGTCCCCCCCCCCTCCCCGGAGGTCTTCCGCATGGATCGAGTGCTCAAGTGATCTCTCGTCTTGAGGCCGAGTGAAATTACGTCGCAGTAAGGACGTGGGTTGCCAGGCCCCCTGGAGTTCAGGCGCTCGAACTCGACGCGTGCGTGCGTGGACGATGGGAGAACGAACCGAAAGACAACCCAGTGCGTTTCTCACTTCGTTACAACGTAGGTGAATTTGATACGCATGAAACATCCCCGAGACCAGGGGGAGGGGGGTCGTCAGAGGTCGCAACCGGGTACCCGATACCCGTACCCTACCCGATACCCGGCTACCCGTACCCGGCCGGGTACAGGTACCCGTTTACGACCCTAGTGCGGCCGGGTACGGGTAAGGAATCAAAACCCGTTTGCGACCTCTGGGGGTCGTCGGCAGCCAAAACAACCAAGAGGAGCGATTTTTTTTCGAATTAGTAAAAAAGAACAGCCTTTCAAGGGCGGCAATGCACGTGGTGAATATGAGATGGTGGTCCTTGATAAATAACGTCGCGAAACAGCAGTTCCTGAGAGAGATGTGTGCGGGTCCCCAGCCGCAGGTCTCCGACCACTGCCATGGTAAACTGGACTCCCATGGTCAACTGGAGACTCCATGGTCAGGGAGTCGGCAAACCAAAACAACAAGACCACCCATTGTTTGACTCAAAGCTTTCGTGACTGCAGGGATTCCTATTCTTGGTTCTATCGGTAAAGTCACGTAGAAGGTAAACAATAAAATAATAAAGATATAAAACAATAAATGATTTCCCTTCTACGCGACTTTACCGAAAGAATGTCAAGAGCCGCCACTGCAGTCCTTGAAGAGCCGCAGCAGTTTGCCGACCCCTGCCCAAGACGAGACAGGCGACGAAAACATTTCCCGGGCGTGGTGAAAATAGCGCCGGCGACGTGCACCACCCACCTTTCCGCCGCCGGTGCCCGCGACGCCGGGAGAGGCGGCCGAAACGCCGCCAGCGCCGCCAGCGCCGCCAGCGCCGCCAGCGCCGCGGTCGCCCAGAATCTTCATGAAGCGCACGTACTGCTCCTCGGTGCTGGGCAGCTCCCGGATGCGCCGGATCTCGTCGGCCTCCTGCCGCCGGCGCTCGGCCTCCTCGTTGTCGCGTCGCCTCCTCCTCGCCGCCGCCGCAATCACCTCCTGCCGCCCCTGCCAGGTCCGCGTGCGCCCTGCGGCGGCGGCGGAGGAGGATCGCGCGCTGGGGCGCGGAGGCACCGTGGATCGCGGCGCTGGCGAAGAGAGAAGATCGGGGGGGGGGGGCGGGGGAGGGTAGGGAACGGAATCTGAATATTTGTCTGGTAAAATAAATATGATTTGAAGCTTTCGTGACTGCAGGGATTCATCTTCTTGGTTCTTTCGGTAAAGTCAATAATAAAATAATACAAATATAATGATGATGATTGCTTGTGTTGCAGTCGAAACGTCGTGAGAATTTTTTATTTTATTTTATTATTTCCCTTCTACGTGACTTTACCGAAAGAACCAAGAAGAAAAATAAATATGGTTTAGGGTGCTGCTACGACCGAGGACCGCCACAGCCCGTTGCCAAACCAATTGCGAGGACATTGGCAAGTCGTGGAATCTGTGGGTGGATGAGGGTAAATATTTATTTACGGTGGAGGAATCCAATGAGCTATAAAGCTCTTTTTCACAAATGTCCAGTCAGGGCAGGTAAGAACGTTATACAACAATACACAGTACAAAAACACAACAATTGTGCAAAGTACAAGAAAGTGAAACAAAAAATCTTCTATATATATAAAATGGAAATTTGTGAATATGTGTGTCTGTTCGAATTGTTTAGCGCACTTCCCAACATGCAACAAACTTGAAATTTGGCAAGTGGGTAGGCAATAATGGATTATTTTGCACGGCAAGTGAGCGGTGACGTCACATCTGTGATGTCACCCACACGCGGCAGCGTCACGCAGTGGTGCCTGCTGACATCACGCACTCCCCCCCCACCCTCCACGTAGGCCGTGTATTAATCCAAGACAAGAATCCAAGTCCCGGGCGAAGCCGGGTAGTAAAGCGAGTGTACAAATAAAACGAAACTGTTTTTTATCTTACTAGGTAAAGCCCACCGAGCTATTAACTTATTTTCAGAAACGACCTGACCACAAATGACAGTTCAACAAAGTGGCTTATAATGCGGAAATTTCGATCGGCAAAAATAATCGAAATAATCTAAATGCACGTGTCTATATGTGCAGGGACCCAGAGAAAAAATCAATGCGACCACGGGAAGACACGCAAACTCCAAATATACAGCAGGTATCAGGGTCGGGATCGAACCCACGACCCTCCTGCATACCAGGAGAGGAAGATAACCATCTTGATTTGAAGTTTTCGTGACTGCAGGAATCCATACTCTGGTTCTTTCGGTAAAGTCACATAGGCAGAAAAATAGAATAAAATAAATCACGACGTTTCGGGCGCAACACAAGCGTCCATCATCAGGTGGGAAAGCGTGGTCTGCTGCTGAGGCAGACTGTTGTAAAAGGTTTGAAATGGGTGGAGCCCAAGGGTTATGAAGAAGTGGCCGGGGCTCGTGATGTTAATGTGAAAAATTATCATGTAGCTGTAAGATAGGAGAGCGGCCTCCTCAACGTGCCCTCATCGAGAAGACCTTTTAAAACAGTCTGCCTCAGCAGCAGACCATGCTTTCCCACCTGATGGATGCTTGTGTTGCGCCCGAAACGTCGTGATCTATTTTATACCTACGTGACTTTACCGAAAAAACCAAAGAGTATGGAAGATATCTCGCCACCGTGGCATACTTAAATAAATAAAGCGCTCAAGTTTGCGCGCAGGCCTGCAAGCACATGGGCGGGTGTGTGGCCAGCGACGATCGTTTCACGTGGCTCACACGCCCACGCCAGCGCGCAGGGCCGAAACGAGAAATATGTCAAGAGGGTGATTGTTACATCGGAGTGCAATTTATCCGCCAAGGTTAAATGGCCCACGACTTGGTTTCAAACGGCCCGTGACCACACAAGGCGTGCCACTTCAGAAAGGGGGCGAAAGCAGTCGTGTGTGTGTGTGTGTAGTGGGGAGCGGGAGTGTAGTGGTTAACGCGCCGCGCTATGAACCCGGCGACCAGAGTTCGATTCCCGCTCACGGCCAACACCAGGAACGATTATCCGAACTGGCCCTGGTCCTCCCCATAGGTCGACTCAACCTCAAATGGGTACCTTGTGCAGTGTGTAAACATTGCCACTAGGGAGACAAAGGCGGTCGGGAGTGGTGTTGGCCACCCACCCCTCGTGCGGTGCCGGCCTTCATAGGTGCTCGCTAACAGCACTTGCCCCAACAGTCTGTTAAGGCTATACGGGGAATCTTTGTCTTGTTTATGTATGCTGTACTTGTTACTCACTGTACGTAGCCAACCGTGCTAACCGGAGGTGCAGAGGAAGGACAACAAACTATAAAGCAGTTCTAAGGAAATTCGTTTTGCTATCTAGATCATGATTTAAAAGTGCATGGCTCCCAGTCCCTTCCTAATATCAGAAGAGCGTTCCAGAGGGCCACAGCTCATCCGAAAGCACGCAATGCGGTGACCGCCTTTGTTCGATGGTTAAGCCAAAAAGTCACCGTGAGGACGATAGGAATTTGCGCTCTGGTTTATGCCTTGCCACATAATGCGGCATTTGAATATCGCCGACTTCGGAAACAAGACAGCGAACGCTGGGCTGGTTAAACCAGTTGTGCGAGTGCGTGACGCCCAGGCTTGTTTTTAGCTTCTGAGGAAAGGAATGAACCTTACGAGTCGATTGCAGTAAAAACACGCTGCGAACGCATTTCATCTTGTAATAGACACTACCTACAACAGAGCCAGTCCAGCACGGCTCGGCAGGCAACAAGTTGTTTTCGGCTGCAGGACCAGAGCCGTGTCTCGCTGGCGTAGAAGCCACAACCGCCCGGACGCCTGCTGCTGTATATTTGGAGTTTGCGTGTGTCTCTCATCATCACGGTGGCTCGGAGATGTTAACTACATCGCCTGGTATACAGGAGGCTGTGGGTTCGATCCCCACCCTGACGCCTGCTGCTGTATATTTGGAGTTTGCGTGTCTCTCTCTCATCATCATCACGGTGGCTAAGAGATGTTAACTACATCGCCTGGTATACAGGAGGCTGTGGATTCGATCCCCACCCTGATGCCTGCTGCTGTATATTTGGAGTTTGCGTGTCTCTCTCTCATCATCATCACGGTGGCTAAGAGATGTTAACTACCTCGCCTGGTATACAGGAGGCTGTGGGTTCGACCCCCACCCTGACGCCTGCTGCTGTATATTTGGAGTTTGCGTGTCGCTCTCATCATCATCACGGTGGCTAAGAGATGTTAACTACCTCGCCTGGTATACAGGAGGCTGTGGGTTCGACCCCCACCCTGACGCCTGCTGCTGTATATTTGGAGTTTGCGTGTCTCTCTCTCATCATCATCACGGTGGCTAAGAGATGTTACCTACCGCACCTGGTATACAGGAGGTCGTGGGTTCGATCCCCACCCTAACGCCTGCTGCTGTATATTTGGAGTTTGCGTCATCAGGTGGGATCGTCACAGCTAAATTTACTGTATTAAGTGAGGCAAAATGATACAGTAAATTTAGCTGTGACGGTCCCACCTGATAACGGAGACTTGTGTTGCCTCCAAAACGTCGTGATTTATTATTTTATTTCTATTATCACTTCTATAATTTTTATTGTTATTATTTTTTTTTACCTACATGACTTTACCGAAAAAACCTAAGATTACGAATCCTTGCACTCACGAAAGAAGCTTCAAATCTAGAAACATAGTTCATCGTTTGCACCTACAGAGGGGTCCCCCCTCTTGCGAAACCCAGCAGTGCGGCATCACCGCTAGGCTCGGCAAAAACATCCGGCGGAAAAAAAAAAAACACCACCGGTGCCACGCTAAGGCCCCCCCCGGGCACACCGGCACGGGTGGCGGCAGCTCGCCAGGGAAGTTGAACGCCGTGCTCACTCGTGCGGGTGGTGCGAGGAGCTGGGCTGGGCCTCCTCCTGGCCGGGGTGGCCCTGGGCTTGGCTTGCGCCCCTCGCGACGCCGACGGCCTGGACGTCGTCGCGCCGGAGCTCCTGGACTTCGCCGGAGCCGTCCTTGATTTGGCCGTCGGCGCGCGCGGCTGCGCCTGCTTCTCGCGGCTCGACTGCAGAACCTGGCGCTCCTTCTGCTGCCACTTGTGGCTGGCGGACTTGAGAGCGAGCAGCCGAAGCTGCAGCTCCTCCTCATCCTCCTCCTCCTCCTCTTCGTTCTCCTTGCCCGCGCCGTCGGGGAGCTGTGGACGCGTGCGAGAGGAGGTGGAGGGGGGTGGGTGGGGCGTGCGCAACCGAAACGCTCGTGTTGATACGAAGTAAAGGCGCGCAAGCCTGGCAATTCACTCGCTCGCGAAATTGCTGGGGGAAGGGCTGCCCCCCCCCCCCAACAAGTGTTTAGAGGCTTACACCACGCTGAGACATACCCACAATTTAATGCACCGCACGTGACCAGCTGAATGCACAACTGTTGTGGTGCACCCATTTATAATGCTGGGCACGCACAGGTGGTGGTGGTGGTGGTGGAGGGGGGGATATATGAAATTAGCACCGTTGTTTCAGCTGCCACGGCAGGATATCGAACCAATGCAATCTGGTGCTGGATGCGACGTGGCCACGAATGATAGATAGCTCAACGTATCGCGTGGAAATTGATCGCAGCAGCCAAATACTCCAAACGCATGTTTCGAAATGTGGAGGGAAAAACTGGAATACCCCGAGAAAAATCCACGCGACCACGGGAGGAGAGAGAGAGAACATGCAAACCCCAAATATGCAAGTGTCAGGGTCTGGATCGAACCAACGACCTCCTGCATACTAGGCGAGGGAGTTAACATCTCGCCACTGTGACGAGGTTGGCGACCGAGGGGAAAAGGCCTACAGCGATAAAGCCAGACGGCGGGGGAGAGGGGTCCTGAAAAAGTCAAGTGGACGGTTACGTGGCTCCGATCCCAGCGGACGGTCCTGGCTATTGCTGCGGTGGTGGTGCAGCACGAACCATGAAAAAACCACTTTGCGTAAAAATACCACCACGCGTCAAAATACGACCGTGGACGTTAAAGATCACGCGAGTAGCAGGTTTTTGCACACCAGTGCCGTGGTCAAGACTTGCATAATTTGCAAAAGAGAATATGCAAATTATTCAATGATAAACACAGCCGCAATCATCCACCGGAAACTTGGCAGGACCCTCCCGAGAAAAGTCGCGGGCCTCTCAAGAAAGGCTTTTCTAGGTTAAGCAAGCGCGGTAACAATAACGAAACTAAAGTTTCAGCAGCAGTGGCATCCGGCGGAGGAAAGAAGCGATGGACGAGGAGGCCACAGTAAGCTTCGACGGGCATTGGCCGTTACGACCTCTCGACCTTTGCTCACAAACGTGACACAAAGGTTATCGCCGCGGCGAGCGCATCGTGGCAAAGAGTAGAGGGGCACGGAATCAAATTTCACACGGAGGCTTTCGCAACCGATATTATATTCATCATAAAAGTTTCGTTTGTAAATGTTGCGGGGTTCACGCTCCAGCGCACAACCCGTGTGCTGAAGTAGTAACTAATTGGCATGTGACAAACCTCACTGATTGGTCTGTGTCGGCTAGGTGGCAGGTTAATGACGGCATTATGATATACGCAATCTAACCATGGAGAATATTTTATTATGAACAGAATCAAAACACAAAGTCTGAACGTGGATCCGACTCGCGCCCTACACAGGCTGTTTGACGGGCGAGGCGTTTCTGATTCAACCGCTGATTGAGTGAGCTCAAGCCACGAATATTTTTTTTTGCCAAGGTCTGGGGGAAAATATAAACCAATGATCTATAGAAAGGTCACGGAACAAGGGGTGGGCGGTGGCCCTGCTAAAAGTTAGCTGTATACATTACAAATTAAATACCAGTTTACTTATACATTTTAAAATATGGTAACGTCACCGTTTAAACGTAAACAGAAATTAAACCGAGTGGATAACTGTGAAAAAGAACTTTCTAGCTCTCATCGAATTTTCTCCAGGATAAATAAATAAATAGGATTCTGATTCCAGCTAATTTTTGGTAAATTTACTTCATTTCTGGGGGGAGGGGTTGTATTTTTTTTTGGGGATTTTCCTAGAACTTATGAGAAAAGCAAACTAGAAATACAGGTTTCCTGGTTGACATTGGAATATCCTCCCCTCTCTCCCCCCACGCGATTGCTGCCGTGGCACCAAGCGCTGAAACGTGGGGCATTTTGAAAGGCGATCAAAATAAAAATTAACCCGTAAAAACAAAGTTTTTCACTCTAAATCCTTTATATGCGTGGCGGCTAGAGTCCTCTCGTCCTCTGGCTTGAGATGGCTGCCACCTATGGGTCAGATGATTGTCTGCCAGTATTAAGCAATTGGTAATTAAATATTTAATTTGTTTTCCCTAAACAGTGTAAAATTTTGGAAAAAAATTTTCACGAACATTAATTGTCTCGCACAACGAGTCTGTGTGCAAAATGTCAGCTCGATTGGATCACGGGAAGTGGGTTAAAAAACGACCGAAAGATTTACACGGTCGCAAGCAAGCAAGCACGCAAGCACGCAAGCAAGCAAGCGAGCGAACTTAATATAAAGGATTTAAAAAAGGGCTTTTATCCCACGAGTACCCACGACGGTTTCCCTGCTCTGACGGACTTCACTAAAAATTCGCGATTTCCTTTGCCCACCATGCCCCCCCCCTCTGTGCCAATATCGTACAGCCGTAAGACCACACAAGCCACTGCCACACAACTACTGCAAAGCTTGAATGTTAAGAGCCAACCTTCGGGCAGGCCGTCCACTGTACAACTGCTGCAGGATCTAGCAGAAGGAAGGAAGCAAAAGGGAACGTGCGGAGGCATCAACACAGCGCTGGCCGTGATGATCTCGGCATCGATGACACGGCTCATGATTCCTGAAGCCGAAGTGAGGAACCAGAGATAACCAGAGATATCCCCCCCCACCCCCGCTCCCACCCCGTGCAAAATACAAATGCGCGAGCGAATTTTCACATCCCCAGCGATTCCACGAAACGTCAAGATTCAGGGCCGCAATTTTCATCCCGCTTGCGTCTCGCTCGAATTTTGTCTGTCTCAGTCTCGATAATGCCGCGGTGGCGAAATATTAACGACCTCGCCTGGTGTACACAACTTGTGGGGTTCAATCCAAACCATGACGCTGTGTGCGCCTCGATAATTACACAACTCTACACCTGGATATTTGGCGTTTGTATCGTCTCCCTGTGGTTGTGGACTTTTCTCCGGGTCCTCCGGTTTACCCTCCGTATTTATCCGACTCTCACACGCGTGGAGGGGGTGGGGTGGCACGTGCCCCCTCTCCCACAATGATCCGATTGAAATCCCGAATTTCGATCGGATCATTGTGGTTTATAAGTAATAAATCGGCTTTTTACGACCCCTACTGCCACTGTGTAGCATATTATTACGTGCCAGGGACTCTATGAGATGATAAGACAATAGTCTGAGTCCATATATGGCAATAAGTAACGGCAAAGCGGTTATAAGTGACTCACAGAATTGTACGCTGTTGCGTATACAGGACACGACTTCCCTGAAGGCATTCACCTTCAGCGAGCGCGATGCCGATCACACAACGCGGTTCGAATTCGACCCTCGATCGATGGCTGCGCCATCGCCGCACAGGCGTCTAATAAAAATCAAGGGACAAGTCCTTACTCACTTACAACTCCTTACTTACTAACACCTCCTTACTTACTAACAACTCCTCTATAATTTTTCATTGCTGGAGGGGTTTCCCCCCCTACCTGAAAATCCCGGCTCCGCAATTGATTCCATGCATGTACCGAGAGCATAAACATCGCCATTGATGAATCAGCGAGTTGTTAAGTAGACACGTAGAGCCCCTATTGTCAATTCACTGCTGCAGGTGATGCATGGGGGGGGGGGGTGTTATCTTACTTCCCCACGCTAGTCAGTGCAGGTTTGGGTGAAGATGGGAAGCACGGATTGAGGGAGCATTGCACAGTACAACAAAAGATATTGCTGCATTTGCCCAGTGCAGACAACGTAGTCCTGCAGCAGCCAATGACCTTCCGATCATTATCCTGCTGGGCTTCCAAAACCGATTGTCTCTACGAATTATGTGTTTCTCACATTCTTGGTTCTTTTAGAAAGAACCAAGAATATGAATCCCTGCAGTCACGAAAGCTTTAAATCGACATTTAAAGTCATGTTTCTCATTACAAAAAAAAGCTACCCCGCACATCTTGCCATAGTACACAGTTGCGATCGAGACATACAATTCTTCCAGAAAATAATTGGCAGCATTTGCCACCTTGGGTGGTACCGATAAGCCATTTCGGGCTAAGGGCTCCAGGAGTGTGTGTGCGTGCGTGGGGAGGCTCGCATGCACATTTCGGTAACTGACCAGGTCTGGCGAGGAGTCGGCAGTCTTGCTGCTGCAGGAGGAATGGCTGGACTCTGCTGCCTGGCAAAGTTTGCTGCTAGAGCCTATACACAACACACACACACACCATCACTCATCATCATCACGGCGAAGACAAGGCCAGTGTACGCTTTGTCTAGTTTAAATGAGAATGGTTTAATGATACGGCCAAGCGTAAAACACATTTGATGCTTGTTGCAAAGGTTCGTAGTTCGAGAGAAGCGGCCGCCCTGGTTAATACTGCGAGTGTATTGACCATTAAAACGTCTTCAATTTGGACGTGACCTGTGTAGCTTAGATGTCAGTTCTGAACTGGTACTGTTTAGACCCCGGGTTCAAATCCAAGTATCCACCTGTGAAATAAATTGGATTTTCAAGTCCAGTGAGAGGTGATGGTCTCAAAACAGTCACCAAGGACTGCACACACATAAAAAACATCGCTATAAAATAAGTTCTACAATTAATGTCAAAATTCTTGCTCTGAGAATTGATAAAAAAAATATGTCACTTTAACTGTCACGTGGCAAATATTACTCTCTGTGCGGACCCAGAGGTCACTTGATGGGATCTCAAAGGCAGCTCTGCTATGTTCGGTTCTGCGGGCTGCTGCTCTCCCAACACCAAGAGGTCGCGTCGCTCTACCAACGCAAATCAAACCTGCGCCATTTCCATCCTCCGTGATCCGAGGGCCTTCATCTCCATCCCTCGTACCACTTCCTCCGTCGACCTCCGTCTCCGAATGTCCGAGCTTCTTCTTGTTGAGCTCGTCGAGCTCGGCGGGCTTCAGGATCTTTTGCCGCAGCGGCTTCAGCTCGAACGGACGGAACACCTTGGGCGGGAGCGCCGGCTGGGGATGCTGCTCCGGGCAGGAATTGAGCAGCGCCGCCGCGGGCTTCTGCGGCCTCTGCATCCTCTCGTCGTAGCGCCCCTCGTCTCTTGGACGCATGTCGTCTCTGGGACGCACATCGTCTCTGGGACGCACATCGTCTCTCGGGCGCTCGTCCCACGACCTTCCCGGACCTTCCCCAAGCCAGTCTTGGTTGTAGGGCCCGACGGTGCAGCCGCCGCCACCGCCGCCGCCGCCGCCACCGCCGCCGCCATCGCCACTGCTGCCCCTCGGTCGATCGTCGCGGTGAGGATCCACGTCCCAGCCCCTCTCGACGGCGGCATGCGAGTCTTTCCACTCGCGGTTGTCCCACGGCCCGTAGGGAACGCCGTCGCGGCCCCACGTCTTCCGCTCCCTCTCGTCCCCGTGCCACTCGCTCCAGTGCCTCCTGTTGTCGTCGTGGCGCTCCTGCCAGGCCTGGTCGTGCCACGGCGGCGGTGGTTGCGGCGGCAGCTTCTCTTCGTGCCGGTCATTCCACGGCGCCTCGTCCCATGGCCGATTGTCCGCGTGCCGCTCTTTCCAGGGCGGCCTGTCGTCACCGTCGCCGCCGCCGCCACCGCCGGGTCTGCCGTCCCAGGCCCAGCGCTCATCCCGGCAGTGCCGAACGTCCTCGGCGTGCTCGGCCCACACTCGTTCGCTGCCGCCGCCACCGTGGCCGTCCTGCCAGGAGGGCCGGTGTTCATCGCGGCACCACAGATCGGCAGGGCGGCGCTCCTGCGGAAGCAGGGTCGGGGGACCAACCCCGCCACCTGGGTACCAGGCGTTGGTCTTCAGGTCCTCCACCTCCCTCTCCTCCTGGTTGATCTCCTCTAGCTCCTTCTGGATTTGGCGGTACGTCTCCAGCAGCTCGTCAAAGCTCTCCTCGTGCTCCGGCTCGGGCCGTGCGCCGTGGTTCGGGCCACGTGCCGGCATTATGCGGGGGAAGCCCATCTCTGAGCACCAAGTTAAAGCGTCGTGACATTTTGAAGTGGAAAAACACATCACGTACACGTACTGCAGCAAGACCTCCCCCCCCAAAGCTGAACTCGGATAAGCTGAAATTTTAAACTGCGCACGGTATGAGACGGCGTAATGCTCGACGCAAGTCTTGTGTCGGCTATCCGGGATGCTCTGATGAAGAGGACGGACGAGCGGCTGAGCAATGTAATGGGGTAAACAACTGATGCACATGTGTGCTTGCAATTCGAAAGCTATACGAAGTTGTGTTGTATCGAATTCGGGGCACTAAATCCACGTGCTTTACTCGGGCTCCTTCTTGCTCGCAATCGTCATTTTATATCTATTTCACACAAAAAAAACTCATCTAGCCCGTGAGAATTACCCTTATTTTCCTGGGTGTAAAAATCAGCCTTCCACCTCTTCCCCCTAGCGCATGACTCATGTTAACCTGCAGTTTGTTAAAAGTGAATGCTTTAAATGAAGATTGAATGCTTATGCTTTATTAAATGGTGAATATTGCATTTAAATATTCAGTTCACCGTTACTAACTTATTACAAGCTGATGAAATGTGTTCGTGTTATTTACATGTAACATTAACGATGTGTTATTTATTTGCAGTAAAATACCCTCCTCCCATCTTCTTGGTTCTTTCGGTAAAGTCACGTAGAAGGGAAGCAATAAAATAATAAAAATAAAACATAATAAAATAATTCTCACGACGTTTCGGCCACAACGCAAGCAGCTGCTTTACCGAAAGAACCAAGAAGATGAATCCCTGCAGTCACGAAAGCTTTAAATCGAAATTTAACCCTCCACCCAATTAGTCTGGCCCGACATGGCCCATGTTGATATGAGGTGGCAGGGTCACTCAGAGGTCAGTACTCTTTGCTCTGAACCACCCTTGGGTTAAAATCGGGTTTCAGCCAACCATGTTTCATCTGGGACCTCAAGTTCAGAGAGATATTTGCTCCAACATGTCGACGACACAAATAAATAAAAAATCGTAACGTATTTGTTTCTTCACAAGTCAAATAACCGTACAACGCCGACATATTCAACTCGCTGAGGTATGGGGCGGATATGTGACAAGGTCGGATTTGGGAACGTCAATGGAAAATAACAGTTACGCATACTGTGCCGGAAGTGGGCGGTTAATTGGTCAGGGCGAATGTCACGATTGGATATGCGACATTGTGCTCTTTATTTTACCGTCTTACGTGCGTCACGTCACACCACACCAAAGGTCGGTTTAAGGACACACAGTTCATTGTATAATTACACCTCTGGGGTGTTCAAACCCATAAAAAAAATACTTGTCACCTCTTTGTGTTTTCACATCCGTTCACAAAAAAGTCCCACCACAATGGGTCGTTAACAAAGAACGCAAGACATCGCGGTGTGGGAAACCCACAACTAAAATTGGACTCTATTGGGAAACGTGAAAATTGTTTTTCATTCTGTCCCGACACTTGGGCTATTTTGGTTCTTAGTATTCCTAACAGACAGATGCTGCCAACTCCCAAGCCATTTGTATCAATTATTGAGAATCGACAAAATAACACATAGGCATGTAACGATTGCTGTTCCCACCGAATTACAATTTGGGGGGGGGGGGGGTATGAATGATTACATTAAAGAATCTGGGTTTTTTTTTGCCTTCTTCGTGTTGTCTGCACGGAGAATCGCGTCCGTACCAAGTATTGAAAATCAGAATCTTCATTTCGACCAGAAGAATCCGCAATACCGTCTTCTTTGTATCGTCTCATTTGTAATGTCTCAGTTTTAGTGTTCCATCTATACCGTCTCGCTTATTATACCATGCTATTTATGACCGCCACGTCTTTTTTCTCATTTTTACTATGTTAGCTTTAGCGGCGTCTGTATGGACTCGTTTTTACAGCCTCATTTTGTCTCGTCTGTCCCCCCGGAAGCGTAACCATACCCTGGGCTGCCATTCCGTCGTATGTCTCGGCCAACAGCCTAGGTAAATCACACTGCTCGCTAGAAAAATTCTCACGTGGCGGCGAGATGTTAACTACCTCGTCTGGTATACAGGAGGTCGTGGGCTCGATCCCAACCCTAACTCCTGCTGTATATTTGGAGTTTGTGTGTCTCTCCCCGTGGTCGCGGTGGATTTTACTTCGGATCAAATCCTTAATTTCGATCGGATCATTGGGGTTTATACGTAAGAAATCGGCATTTTGCGAACCCCACTGCCACTGTGTAGCATATTATTACGTGCCAGGGACTCTACGAGATGACAGGACAATATTCTGAGTCCATAATTGGCAATAAGTAACGGCAAAGCAGTTATAAGCGACTCACAGAATTGTACGCTGTTGCGTATACAGGACACGACTTCCCTGAAGGCATCAACACCTTCAGCGAGCGCGATGCCGATCACACGACGCCGTTCGAATTAGACCCTCGATCGATGGCTGCACCATCGCCGCAAACGTGTCGAATAAAAAGCAAGGGACAAGTCCTTACTTACTAACAACTCCTTACTTACTAACTCCTTACTAGCAACTCCTTACTTACAACTCCTTACCTACTAACAACTCCTTACTTATTAACTCCTTACTAGCAACTCCTTACTTACTAACTCCTGACTAACAACTCCTTACTTACCAACAACTCCTTACTTACCAACAACTCCGCCATTGGTTTCTAGTTTTGTTTTTAATTTAGTCTCGACTCTTAACCATGTTACTCCTCGACACCACAGCTCACCTCACACACTCCTATATTAACAAGTTTAGTATTTCACGCAATGCAATATCCTGTCAACCCATTACGTTTTTAGCCCGTATTCTTGTACAGGGAAATAAGAGTTTTCAGATCCATACGGTGCACAGCCGTTTCAATACTTGCAAAAAAAAGTGTCTATTTGTTCTAGATTTGAAGCTTTCGTGACTGCAAGGATTCATACTCTTAGGTTCTTTCGGTAAAGTCACGTAGGTGAAAAAATAATAATACAATAATAAAATAATCTATTTTATTTCATTATTCTTTTTTCACCGACGTGACTTTACCGAAAGAACCTAAGAGTATGTTTGTCTATTTGTGTTTCTCCCTTGTGATCGACACTTTGTAGGATGGACGTTGGGGTTTTTAGAAGGCACGGGGTGACCAAATATACGGTCTAAAGTGGTCTGTAATAAGAAGCCACCGATAAGGGGTTGACATGTATGTAGTAGCGAGTGTACTACTCATAAGGGACTCACAGCTATGCGATATTTCACCTCAAGATAGGCAAATCTCCCACCTATCCCCCTCCCCCACTCGTTCTCACGTGAAACCTCACACGGCCGCATCTCACCACCCCCCACCAACCAACCAACCCACCCGGCCCTCTCTAACGCAAAGCCTCACACGCGAGCAAAACCGTGCCACGTCAACAACGGGTGGATACGGGACATCCTCAAGGGCAGCTGAGCATCGTCCTCCCCCGCATCCACCTCTCCGGCCGCGATGCCGCGAGGCCTCGACCCGACAACGCCGCCGCCACCTCCTCCTCCACCACCTCGAGACCTCCCCGCTCCACGCCCGCTCCTCCATTTGGCTCGTGGTAGCAGCCCGCGGAACTTGTACGGGCGGAAGCCACCTGGTTGCTGTTGCTGCTGCTGCTGCTGCCCGTGACGATGCCCCTGACGAAGATGCCCTCGTCCCAGTGTCCCAAAGCCGCCGCCGCCGCCACCGCCGCCGCCGTGGTACGATCGCGGCCTACCCCGATGCGAAGCCTGCGCTCGCCTGAGCGGCTCTACCGGCCGCGACTCGAGCGAGGCGGCGGGACGACGAGGCTCGGGGGGGTTGTACGCCCCGTCGGACGCGTCGTCGATTTCGCCGTCCTCGAGTTCGCCGTCGTCCGCGACGTCGCTGTTCGGAGCGGCGTCCATGTGAGCGCGGCACGCGGAGAGTTTGAGCGACGAGGACGATGAGCTGCTACCGCTGCTGCCACACGCGGCATCAGTGCGAGCGGTTGACCGATGGGAGACTTGAGGGAAAGGGCGGCCCTCTCCTTCGTCTGTTAATGGTTGCGTGACGTCATGTCTACCCGAGAGTGGGCGTGACGTCATATGGGGAGGGTAGTGGGGGGCGGTGCAGGTCCGTGATGTCATCGATGCGTTTTGCTCGCCCGCTGTGACGTCATGTGTCGGAAGGGCCTCTACGCCGCCTATACCCACAACGTTGGTGGTGTTGGTGGTGGAATCGATTCCGCGTCGCTCTCGCAACGGGCATCGATTACTTGCGACGATTTGCGTGCGGCAAAGTCGATTCGCTATTAACACAAACAATTGGAATCGAAAGAATCGACTAGGGCGGGCTCGTCCGAGTAAACAGCTGATCCGCGGCTGGTTGTTGTTGTTAACGTTGTTGTTGTTGTCATCGTCGTTGTTGTTGTTTTAAGCGTCCGAGCTCTCTCCTCGTTGATTCATCGACGCGGGCGACGGTTCAAGCGGGAGCGCCGCGTCCCGACAGCCTCGTAAGTTGAAACGAATCGTGGATTTAACCAACGCAGAAGCATCAGCATCAGCACCACCATCAAGGGGCCAGATGTGGGCCACTTGACCAATGGACTCAAGCCTCTTGATTCTTTCGGTAAAATTTCGATTTAAAGCTTCTTTCGTGACTGCAGGGATTCATCTTCTTGGTTCTTTCGGTAAAGTCATCACGTAGAAGGGAAATAATAAAATAATAAAAATAAAACATAATACAATCTCACGAGTTTGCGGTGTCTCTCTCTCTCCCCGTGGTCGCGTGGATTTTTCTCCTCCGGGTCCTCCACGGTGGCTAGGAGATGTTAACTACCTCGCCTGGTATACAGGAGGTCGTGGGTTCGATCTCGACCCTGATGCCTGCTGCTGCTGTATATTTGGAGTTTTCGTGTCTCATCATCATCACGGTGGCTAGGAGATGTTGACTACCTCGCCTGGTACACATGAGGTCGTGGGTTCGATCCCGACCCTGACGCCTGCTGCTGTATATTTGGAGTTTTCGTGTCTCATCATCATCACGGTGGCTATGAGATGTTAACTACCTCGCCTGGTATGCAAGAGGTCGTGGGTTCGATCTCGACCCTGATGCCTGCTGCTGCTGTATATTTGGAGTTTGCTTCTATCATCATCATCACGGTGGCTAGGAGATGTTGACTACCTCGCCTGGTATACAGGAGGTCGTGGGTTCGATCTCGACCCTGATGCCTGCTGCTGTATATTTGGAGTTTGCTTCTATCATCATCATCACGGTGGCTAGGAGATGTTGACTACCTCGCCTGGTATACAGGAGGTCGTGGGTTCGATCTCGACCCTGATGCCTGCTGCTGTATATTTGGAGTTTGCTTCTATCATCATCATCACGGTGGCTAGGAGATGTTGACTACCTCGCCTGCTGTACAGAAGGCCGTGGGTTCGATCCCAACCCTGACGCCTGCTGTATTTATGGAGTTTGCGGTGTCTCATCATCATCACGATGGCTATGAGATGTTAACTACCTGGCCTGGTGTGCAGGAGGTCGTGGGTTCGATCCCAACCCTGACGCCTGCTGTATTTATGGAGTTTGCGGTGTCTCATCATCATCACGATGGCTATGAGATGTTAACTACCTGGCCTGGTGTGCAGGAGGTCGTGGGTTCGATCCCGACCTTGACGCCTGCTGCTGTATATTTGGAGTTCGCGTGGATTTTTTTCCTCCGGTTCCTCCGGTTTTTCCCTCGTGATAAGCCACTTTGTTGAGCTATCATTTGTGGCCAGGTCACGTCTGAAAAATAAGTTAATAGCTCAGTGGGCTTTATAACTGGTAAGTAGAAATTGTATGTATTTTTTTATTATTTGTTAACCTTTCGTGTTTTCGCATTGTTCGTTGTTGTAACATTCCGACCCCATGCCCCTACTGGACATCTGTGAAAAAGAGCTTAATAGCTCATCGGATTTCTCCGGTATGAATAAATTCTGAGTCCAATCATCATCATCATCATCCCTGTGGGGTTGATAAAATAGCTGCCACTTTGCGGAGAAAGTCAGCAAGTGGTTGTCCCGTGGGTGGGCGCGCCGTAGGAATGGAGACTTTGCAGCACTGACTCAGGGCGATAAGCAGGGAAATCACTTTGACGTTTTGTTGTTATTCGTGGTGTTCTGCAGGTGCGCGTGTAGGTGCCTGCCTGCCCATGGGGAGTCTGTGCTTCCCTTGTCTGGGTGGGCAGAACGGGGACCAGGAGGACACGCAAGACTTGGTGAGAAGCATCTGAACCCTCCGCATCAGCCCTCACGAATTAATTGATTCAAACGGAGCAATTGTCGCCCGGCTCCCTTTCACGTGAAAGAGAGTAAGTGAATCCATCTGAGGTGTCTGGTCGATGGGATGAAGCATTTCTTTGTTATCAAGGGAAAGGCGCAGCCTTGCAATTGCCTGGCTCATCGCCGGTGCTGACGGAAGGGCCTCCGCTACCCCTTAGTCTTCCGTGCTGGCCAGAAGTTTTGGAAGAGGTGGCGACAGCCACACTTTACCCCACACTGCCTGACCTGCCGATCGACTTGACGGTGCTGGAGCCATTTGCGCCGCCGGGTCAGCAGAGACAGAAAATGGATTTAAGAAACGTGCTCCGTTCATTCAACTGCCGTGCGGGGAGAATCAATCGGCAAACTCCGGATCGCAAATTAATCCACGAGCCGATTTCACCGCTCCATCTCTCACCCGGCGGGGCGTCCGCCGGACGCGTCGAGTTCCATCCCTTGGTTGCCGCTCCGTCGATTCCCGCAAGGGCCAATCGATGCGTGCAAATTGATGCGTCGGCAGGGCACCACTGTGGCGAGATGTTAACGACCTCGTCTGGTATGCAGAAGGTCGTGGATTCTACCCTGACGCCTGCTGCTGTGTATTTGTAGTTTGCATGCTTCTCTCCCCGTGTTCGCGTGGAATTTTCTCCGGGTCCTCCGTTTTTTTCCCCTCCGGATTTAAATTCAACATCGCACGCTTCGAGTAATTTGGCGGCTCTAAATTTCCACGTGAAAAGCCACTTCGTTGAGCTGTCATTTGTGACGGCCAGGTGACTTCTCAAAAAGAGTTACACAGCTCAGTGGGCCCTACCTCATAAAATAAAAATAGTAGTTGTAGTAGGAAACACCACGAATCGCAACAGTCTACCTGTCCGCCTGGGCTTGTGATGTACGTATGTTGAACTTCTTTCGTATCGTACATAGCCAACCGTGCGAATCGGAGGTGCATGGGAAGGTCAACAAACTCAAAAAGCACTTCTAAAGAAATTCGTTTTCAATCGAGAAAGACGTCAATTTTGCCAATACGCTGACCCCTGACCTTCTTGCCCCCCCCCCCATCAACCACCCACCCCACCCCGCCCCCCTCCCCGTGCCCCTCGTAGGAGCTAAGAAGAGCGCAGTTGGCGGCGGCGGCAGAGAAGAGGATCCAGGAGGTGACGACGCTCAGCCGCACGGGGCTGTGACTCTCTCTCCCTCTCCCCCTCTGCCCCTACACCGGATGAACATCGCATGAGCCCAGAACCGGATGTCTTGCTCGTCCGGTACCGCCCGAGGTGGCAAGACTTTAGCGGTTCCAAAAAATCACTACGTGGCCTGTAACGGTGAAACGTGTGACAAACACGAGTGGGGCTTTCCAGTAATCCGCTCTTACTTGCCATGTAAACTCTTTTTATTTCCTAAATATTTTTTATTTAATTTTTTCTAGAAGCGACCTGGCCACATATGATAGCTCAACCAAGTGGCTTATCACGTGGGCATTTATAGCAGCCAAATGCGCGAAACGAAAGTTTTTAAATGTGGAGGGGAAAAACCGGAAGGACCCGGAGGAAAAAAAAAAAATCCACGGGGAGAGAGAAACACGCAAACTCCGAATATGCAGCAGGCGTCAGAGTCGGGATCAAATCCCCGACCTCCTGCAAACTCGGCGAGGGAGATAACATCAAGCGAGGACGAACTTAGCCGCACTAATCGAGTGCAAGAGATGAATGTTTCACGCGGCATGCGAACCGGATCCGGATCGTGGGGGAGCGGTGGTGTAGCGGTCAGCGCTACGCTGCGCTACGAACCCGGCGGCGCGAGTTCGAATTCCCGCTCACGGTCACTAACACCGGTGACGATTATCTGAACCGGTCCTGGGCCTCCCCTAGGTCGACTCGGGCTCAAATGAGTACCTGGTGCGGTGTGTGTAAACATTGCCACTGGGGAGACAAAGGCAGTCGGGCGTGGTGTTGGCCACCCACCCCATCGCGTGCCGTGCCGGCCTTCATAGGTGCTTTACTTTTAGTTTTTTTCGGTAAAGTCACGTAGGTTAAAAAAGGAAAACGAAAACAAATAAATTAAATTACTGTATCACTTGATGCAGTCATTTGCTGTGACTGTTCCACCTGAAGACGGGGGCTTGTGTTGCCTCCGAAACGTCGCGCTTTTATTTATTCGTTTTCCTTTTTTCACCTACGTGACTTTACCGAAAAAATCTAAGAGTATGGATCCTTGCAGTCACGAAAGCTTCAAATCTAGAATTCATAGGTGCTTGCGAACAGCACTAGCCCCAACGGTCTGTAAAGGCTATAAGGGGGATCTTTGTTTTTTTTGTTTTAGTTTTGTTGTTGTTTTTTGTTGTTTTTTTTGTTTACAGTCGTCTGCCCGTGGCATTAAAGACCCCGAGGGGGTGGCGCGCAAGAAGAAGCAGCGGGAGGAGATGGAGCGTAAGTTGGCGGAGGAGGCGCGGTCCCCTGGGGAAGGAGGAGGCTTGCGGGTGAGAGCGCGATGAAAACACTTTCTCGGTGACAAAAATGGAATTTAGTTCACAATAGAGGGGGGTTTGGTTTTTTTGGGTTGGATGGCGTAAAGATAAATGTGTGTCGTTAAACCCGCCACCACCCGACACAGATTAATAATTGGTAAAGCTTCGTCACGTAAACAAAACGTGGCAATTCGTTTTTAGTTCAGCCCACACCGGTGTGTTGGAGAGTAAACCCACAACATGTACAATTGTGTGGCGTGTGTACGTGGCGTGTGTACGTGGTGCGTGTGTGTGTGGCGTGTGTACGTGGTGCGTGTGTGTGGCGTGTGTACGTGGTGCGTGTGTGTGGCGTGTGTACGTGGCGTGTGTACGTGCGTGTATGTGTGTGTGGCGTGTGTACGTGGCGTGTGTGGTGGCGTGTGTACGTGCCATGTGTGTGTGTGGCGTGTGTGTGTGTGGCGTGTGTACGTGGCGTGTGTACGTGGCGTGTGTACGTGCCGTGTGTGTGTGTGGAGTGTGTACGTGGCGTGTGTGTGTGGGTACGTGCCGTGTGTACGTGCCGTGTGTGTGTCTGTGTGTGTTCGTGCCGTGTGTACGTGGTGCGTGTGTGTGTGTGACGTGTGTACGTGGTGCGTGTGTGTGTGGCGTGTGTACGTGGCGTGTGTACGTGGCGTGTGTGTGTGTGGTGTGGTGTACGTGGCGTGTGTACGTGGCGTGTGTACGTGCCATGTGTGTGTGTGGCGTGTGTACGTGCCGTGTGTGTGTGTGGAGTGTGTATGTGGCGTGTGTGTGTGTGGCGTGTGTACGTGGCGTGTGTGTGTGGCGTGTGTGGCGTGTGTACGTGGCGTGTGTACGAGGCGTGTGTACGTGGTGCGTGTGTGGCGTGTGTGGCGTGTGTACGTGGTGCGTGTGTGCGTGGCGTGTGTGTGGCGTGTGTGCGTGGCGTGTGTACGAGGCGTGTGTGTGTGTGGCGTGCGTACGTGGCGTGTGTGTGTGGCGTGTGTACGTGGCGTGTGTACGAGGCGTGTGTACGTGGTGCGTGTGTGGCGTGTGTGGCGTGTGTACGTGGTGCGTGTGTGCGTGGCGTGTGTACGTGGCGTGTGTGTGTGGCGTGTGTACGTGCCGTGTGTACGTGGCATGTGTACGTGCCGTGTGTGTGTCTGTGTGTACGTGCCGTGTGTGTGTCTGTGTGTACGTGCCGTGTGTGTGTCTGTGTGTACTTGTGTCTCATGGTGGCATAGCGGCTGGCTCGCCGCGCTACGAACCCGGCGACCAGAGTTCGATTCCCCACTCACAGCGAACATCGGCGACGATTATCTGAACCGGTCGTGGGCCTCCCCTAGGTCGACTCGGCCTAATTGAGCACCCGATGCGATGTTTGAACATCCGCATTGGGAGACAAAGGCGGCCCCACCCTTCTTGCGTGCTGTGCCGGCCTCAAAAGGTGCTGCTCGCTAACAGCACTTGCCCCAACAGCCTGTTGTTTAGTCGACAACGGGGTAACCTTTATTATCTCTGTGTCTTAACAGTGGCAGGTCGGCTGATGGCAAGGGCGAGGAAAGCATCACTGGCACTGGGAAGGAAAGGCAAACTCCACGCACAGATCTCCCTTGCCAGAGTGATAGCCCAGCCACCGCCTCTCGCAGAGGGAGAGAGAGGTAGCCCGGCTACCTTTGTATCTCTCTGTCACCGCATCTCTCTCGCACAGAGCGCAAGTGAATGTACTGACGCCGACGCACGCACACACACGCACGCACACGTTAGCACACTGACAAAGACACACACACTGACAAAGACACACACGCTGACAAAGACACACACACACACACAGAAACAAAGACAAAGATCCCCGTAGAGCCTTAACACTCGGAGCAAGTGCTGTTAGCGAGCACCTATTAACGCCGGCCGGTGCTCGCACAGAAACACACACTGACACACACACACACTGACGCACACACAGAGAGTCACAGACATACACAAAGACACAGGAAGACACACTGACACGCACACACACTGACGCACACACAGACGCACACACAGACGCACACACAGAGAGACACAGACATACACAAAGACACAGAAACACACACTGACACACACACACACTGACACACACACAGAGAGACACAGACATATACAAAGACACAGGAAGACACACTGACACGCACGGACACGCACCGCCGCTTGTGTTACCTTGGCTAGAGTCCCACTGTCTTGCGACCCCACGGGATTTGCATCTCCGCCTGCGTGCACGTTTGTATGTGTGTGTACGTACGTTTAACTTATTTTGTACCGTACGTAGCCAACTGTGCTTATCGGAGGTGCGGGGGGAGAAGGACACCAAACTATGGGTCTTTGTGTGAGTCTGTGGGTCTGTGTGAGTCTATGGGTCTCTGTGTGAGCTTGTGGGTCTCTGTGTGAGTCTGTGGGTCTCTATGTGTGCATCTGTGGGTCCTGTGTGGGTCTGTGGGTCTCTGTGTGAGTCTATGGGTCCCTGTGTGAGCCGGTGGGTCTCTGTGTGCGTCTATGGGTCTTTGTGTGAGTCTGTGGGTCTGTGTGAGTCTATGGGTCTCTGTGTGAGCTTGTGGGTCTCTGTGTGAGTCTGTGGGTCTCTATGTGTGCATCTGTGGGTCTCTGTGTGGGTCTGTGGGTCTCTGTGTGAGTCTATGGGTCCCTGTGTGAGCCGGTGGGTCTCTGTGTGCGTCTATGGGTCTCTGTGTGAGCTTGTGGGTCTCTGTGTGAGTCTGTCTGTATCTTGAAATTCTTTCGCACCGTCCGTAGCCAACCGTGTTAATCGGAGGTGCGGGGGGAGGACACCACACTAACCACAACAAAGAGCAGCCTTGAAAAAATGAGTGTTCAACATTTGTTGCACACGTCGAACGATTGCTCGAGGGAAAATAGGTAAGATGACCGTACGTGGACATTTCACACACAAAGATCACACAGTGTAGCCTTAACAGACTGTGGGTGCAAGTGCTTTTTGCGAGCAGCACCTATGACGGCCGGCACGGCACACGAGGGGGTGGGTGGCCAACACCGCGCCCGGCCGCCTTTGTCTCCCCTGTGGCGAAGTTGATGCACCGCACCAGGTACTCATTTGAGGCCGAGTCGACCTAGGGGAGGCCCACGACTGGTAGCCCTGCGCGCCAACCGCTACACTGCCGCTCAACACACACAACAACAACCGCCATTCGCCACTAAGTGGCGGTGACACCACGGCGCTTGTGCCAGGCTATGTGCACCTTGAGGCCTCAACACATAGACACACAAAGACGAAGAAACACGCGTTCCGATTGCACATCCCTCGGCAAACGGTGTGTGACACACACACGCCACGCACACACACACACACGCCACGCACACACACACGCCACGCACACACACACACGTGCGTGTGTGTCGCACACACATACACATGCCACACACACGCGCGTGTGTGTGTGTCGCACACACACACTCACACTCGCACACACGCCACGTACACACACTCACTCACGCGTGTGAGTGTGTGTGTCGCACACACACGCCACGTACACACACACACTCACTCACGCGTGTGTGTGTGTCACACACGCCACGTACACACACACACTCACTCACGCGTGTGTGTGTGTGTCACACACGCCACGTACACACACACACTCACTCACGCGTGTGTGTGTGTGTCACACACGCCACGTACACACACACACTCACTCACGCGCGTGTGCAATCTCGCTCTAATTTATTACTCCTCTCTGCCTAACGCCCACAGTCGCCTCCCCCGTCCCCCCCCCCCACCGCGGTTCACGTACGCGAGCACTGGGCGTCTGTTCGCGAGTCGCCGAGAGCGTTTGTCCCGTCGGCGATTTCCCCCCCCACCCCCCCCACCCCCCGTGCCGTTCGGAGTGTTTGACGGACGGCCTCTACCGCGCACCGCCCCGGCAACGCGCTGTTGTTTACGCGACGTGCCATCGACGTTGGTTGTGACGTGGAAAATGATAAAACAAAATCGAAGGTAAACGCTTCGTGGTTCCATTCCGACCGCCAGCCCCCCCGAGATCGTGAACCGGCCCTCAACGGACGCGAGCGGTCGGTGTGAGTCTGTGGGTCTCTGTGTGAGTCTGTGGGTCTCTGTGTGAGTCTGTGGGTCTCTGTGTGAGTCTATGGGTCTCTGTGTGAGTCTGTGGGTCTCTGTGTGAGTCTGTGGGTCACTGTGTGAGTCTGTGGGTCTCTGTGTGAGTCTATGGGTCTCTGTGTGAGTCTATGGGTCTCTGTGTGAGTCTATGGGTCTCCGTGTAAGTCTATGGGTCTCTGTGTGAGTCTATGGGTCTCTGTGTGAGTCTATGGGTCTCCGTGTAAGTCTATGGGTCTCTGTGTGAGTCTATGGGTCTCTGTGTGAGTCTATGGGTCTCTGTGTGAGTCTATGGGTCTCTGTGTGAGTCTATGGGTCTCTGTGTGAGTCTGTGGGTCTGTGTGTGAGTCGATGGATCTCTGTGTGAGTCTATGGGTGTCTGTGAGTCTATGGGTCTCTGTGTGAGTCTATGGGTCTCTGTGTGAGTCTGTGGGTCTCTGTGTGAGTCGATGGATCTCTGTGCGAGTCTGTGGGTCTCTGTGTGAGTCTGTGGGTCTCTGTGTGAGTCGATGGGTCTCTGTGTGAGTCTGTGGGTCTCTGTGTGAGTCTGTGGGTCACTGTGTGAGTCTGTGGGTCTCTGTGTGAGTCTATGGGTCTCTGTGTGAGTCTATGGGTCTCTGTGTGAGTCTGTGGGTCTCTGTGTGAGTCTGTGGGTCTCCGTGTGAGTCTATGGGTCTCTGTGTGAGTCTGTGGGTCTCTGTGTGAGTCTATGGGTCTCTGTGTGAGTCGATGGATCTCTGTGCGAGTCTATATATATGTATATTGAACTTCTTCCGCACCGTACGTAGCCAACAGTACTAATCGGAGGTGCGGTGGGGGGCGTGGGGCGGACAACAAACAACGCAAAAATTAAGTTCTAAAGAAATGAGTTTTCAATCGAGGTGATGATAGAAAAGTCAACAGTTCACAGCGTCTTCCCAACATCGGAAGGGAAGAGCGTTCCGGACGGCCTTTGTGTGTCGCACGCGAGGGGGAGATCCTTGGCCATCGCCGCGGGAGGCGCCTCCCTCCGCCCTCCGACTTCCTGGTTTTCCCGCGTCTCCCCCCTCCCCCCGTCGCCTGCTGTCCTCCGTGCTTCTGTCACGGAGCGAGCGGGGAGCGGTTGTGAGCCCTCTCCGTGTCGGTGAAGCCGCTCGCTGCCTCCTCCTCTCCTTCCTCCTCTCCGCCGCCGCCGCCGCCGCCACCTCCTGATGTTTCCACGACGCCCGTGCGGAAATCGCCATCGTCCAAGCCGCCCCCGGCGGTGCCGAGCAGCTCACGCTCCCTCGAGTTGCGCCATTTCATCCGGCGGTTTTGAAACCAGATCTTCACCTGTGGCAAGGCAAGAGAGAGGCGAGAGAGAGAGGGAGGGAGGGAGATTATGTAAGGCGCGTGGTTGAGTCGTGCTGCGCCGTGTGTCCCTTGGCATGGCGACGCCCCCCGGCGCGTTTACCCGCTCCCACGTGCCGGGCCAACATATTACTTTTAAACAAAAAATTTCCACCTCGGCTGCATTTTCCCTCCCCTGACGAAGCTCCCCCAGGCGACGCGGTGGCGAAACGTCGGGACAACCTCGACAACACCACACCTTAGAGCCTAGTCTCACCTGGGTTGATGCCTTTTGGCGTCATCTGGTCCAACCCAGGTGAGACTAGGCTCTAAGGAAAGCTGTCTCGGGTGTGGACCAATCAACTTCAAGGACAGTGCATACATTATGAGAGTTGTGTTTTTTTTTGCATTATGGCTGCAGATATTGTGGTCTCTGCAAACATGACTCCTTGTAAAAAAAGGTGTCAGTTTTGTTGCCAGATAGAAGGGTAAAAAAACAATTATCTCACCTGTAGAGTCAGGCTTCCCCGCCCCCCCCCCCCCCCCCGGAAAGAGGCCTCACCTGAGCGTCACGGAGGCCCAGGCGGGCGGCGAGGCGGCGCCTCTCGGGCCGAGCGATGTAGCGCTGCCGGCGGAAGGCCCTTTCCAGGCCCCGCCTCTGCTCCTCGGAGAAGACGGCGCGCTTGGGCGTGGAGCGCCGGGGCCTTGCGCGGGCCAGCACGGCCCAGGGGCAAGGCACTGCCGCGCAGAGTCAACGAGAGAAGGGAGAGAGGGAGGGCGGGGAAGGAGGAGGGGTCACCATCGGGGGTGGGTTATGTTTAAGCGGAGGTCCCCCAAAGGGGCCTGATGGGTGGTGGTGTGAGATTGAGTGTACAGGTGAGGTGATGGGTGGTGTGTGAGATTGAGTTTGCAGGTGAGATGGTTGTTATTGGGTGAGATTGAGTGTACAGGTGAGATGGTTGTTATTGGGTGAGATTGAGTGTACAGGTGAGATGGTGGGTGACAGGTGAGATTGAGTGTACAGGTGAGATGGTTGTTATTGGGTGAGATTAAGTGTACAGGTGAGATGGTTGTTATTGGGTGAGATTGAGTGTACAGGTGAGATGGTTGTTATTGAGTGAAATTGAGTGTACAGGTGAGACGGTGGGTGGTGTGTGAGATTGAGTGTGCAGGTGAGATGGTAGGTGGTGTGTGAGATGATGTGTGGTGTTGTGAGTGGTTGTTATTGGGTGAGATTGAGTGTGCAAGTGAGATGGTAGGTGGTGTGTGAGATGGTGGGTGCTGTGTGAGATTGAGTGTACAGGTGAGATGGTTGTTATTGGGTGAAATTGAGTGTACAGGTGAGGTGATGGGTGGTGGTGCAGAGGTCGAAAACGGGTTTTGATTCCTTACCCGTACCCGTACCCGGCCGCACCAGGGTCGCAAACGGGTACCCGTACCCGGCCGGGTACGGGTAGCTGGGTATCGGGTAGGGTACGGGTATCGGGTACCCGGTTGCGACCTCTGTGGTGGTGTGAGATGATGGGTGGTGTGTGAGATTGAGTGTACAGGTGAGATGGTGGGTGGTGTGTGAGATTGAGTGTACAGGTGAGATGATGGGTGGTGGTGTGAGATTGAGTGTACAGGTGAGATGGTGGGTGGTGTGTGAGATTGAGTGTATAGGTGAGATGGTTGTTATTGGGTGAGATTGAGTGTACAGGTGAGACGATGGGTGCTGTGTGAGATTGAGTGCACAGGTGAGATGGTGTGTGGTGGTGTGAGATTGAGTGTACAGGTGAGATGGTGTGTGGTGTGTGAGATTGAGTGTACAGGTGAGATGATGGGTGGTGTTGTGAGATTGAGTGTACAGGTGAGACGGTGGGTGGTGTTGTGAGATTGAGTGTACAGGTGAGATGGTGGGTGGTGTGTGAGATTGAGTGTACAGGTGAGACGGTGGGTGGTGTGTGAGATTGAGTGTACAGGTGAGATGGTGGGTGGTGTGTGAGATTGAGTGTACAGGTGAGATGATGGGTGGTGTGTGAGATTGAGTGTACAGGTGAGACGGTGGGTGGTGTGTGAGATTGAGTGTACAGGTGAGATGGTGGGTGGTGTGTGAGATTGAGTGTACAGGTGAGACGATGTGAGACGTGTGTGAGATTGAGTGTACAGGTGAGACGATGGGTGGTGTGTGAGATTGAGTGTACAGGTGAGATGATGGGTGGTGTGTGAGATTGAGTGTGCAGGTGAGATGATTGTTATTGGGTGAAATTGAGTATGCAGGTGAGATGTTGTGAGATAATGGGTGGTGGTGTGAGATTGAGTGTACAGGTGAGATGGTGGGTGACAGGTGAGATTGAGTGTACAGGTGAGATGGTTGTTATTGGGTGAGATTAAGTGTACAGGTGAGATGGTTGTTATTGGGTGAGATTGAGTGTACAGGTGAGATGGTAGGTGGTGTGTGAGATGATGGGTGACAGGTGAGATTGAGTGTACAGGTGAGATGATGGGTGCTGTGTGAGATTGAGTGTACAGGTGAGATGATGGGTGGTGTTGTGAAATTGAGTGTATAGGTGAGATGGTTGTTATTGGGTGAGATTGAGTGTACAGGTGAGATGGTGTGTGGTGGGTGAGATTGAGTGTACAGGTGAGACGATGGGTGCTGTGTGAGATTGAGTGTACAAGGTTCTCACCTGGTGAGTGAGGGCAAGTCAGGGTGCTCACCTGGTGGAAGGGGGCAGCCCAGGATGGGGTAGAAGGCTCCCTCCAGGTACAGAGGGAGCACGGTGGGGTTGGAGTGACGCGGGGTCAAGGGGTCAAAGGGCTCCCTCCAGGGCGAGTGTGAATCTGTGGGGCCGGGCAGCGTGGGTGGACACGTCTTGAATGAGCCACCTATCCACCCATTCATTCACCTGTTCACTCATCCGTGCATTCACTGAGTTCACTCGTTGATTCAATATTTCCACCCATTCGGACCACTCGACTATTCAGTTGCGTGTTCGTTCATCCGTTCACGGTCGTTTATTCAATAATATATTCACTCACCGGTTAATTCACTCATTCAATCGTCGATTTACTCATTCACATATTCGCCGACTCATGAACCTATCGGCTGAGTGACTCGCTCCTCCTCACATTGCCTCTCTTTACTTAATCGCTCACTCGGCTGGTCAGTAATTAATTTAGTCGCTCAGTTCATTCAGTTGCTCAATCGCTCGTTAGATAATCCCATGATGCATTCAGCCAATCACACAATAGATGCATTCAATGGATAATTCATACACCAACTTAATTATTAATGAACTCCATTTTTCCCCCAGTAATTATAGTCTCCACCCGCTCATTAAGCCACTCATTCAAGCACCAAATCTACTTTACTCAATCATGAATTACATATAAATGTACATTCATTAATTTGGGCAGGTGAGATGGAGTAAAGGTAAGTTGATGGGAGGCAGATGAGATGGAGTTCAGGTGAGTTGATGGGTCCCAGGTGAGATGGAGTAGAGGTGAGTTGATGGGTCTCAGGTGAGATGGAGTTCAGGTGAGTTGGTGGGAGGCAGGTGAGATGGAGTAGAGGTGAGTTGATGGGTCTCAGGTGAGAGGGAGTACAGGTGAGTTGGTGGGTACCAGGTGAGATGGAGTAGAGGTGAGTTGGTGGGTACCAGGTGAGAGGGAGTAGAGGTGAGTTGGTTGGAGGCAGGTGAGATGGAGTTCAGGTTAGTTGGTGGGAGGCAGGTGAGATGGAGTACAGGTGAGTCGATGGGTCTCAGGTGAGATGGAGTACAGGTGAATTGGTGGGTGGCAGGTGAGATGGAGTAGAGGTGAGTTGGTGGGTCCCAGGTGAGAGGGAGTACAGGTGAGTTGGTGGGTACCAGGTGAGATGGAGTAGAGGTGAGTTGGTGGGTCCCAGGTGAGAGGGAGTACAGGTGAGTTGGTGGGTACCAGGTGAGATGGAGTAGAGGTGAGTTGGTGGGTACCAGGTGAGAGGGAGTAGAGGTGAGTTGGTTGGAGGCAGGTGAGATGGAGTTCAGGTGAGTTGGTGGGAGGCAGGTGAAATGGAGTACAGGTGAGTCAATGGGAAGCAGGTGAGATGGAGTAGAGGTGAGTTGGTGGGAGGCAGGTGAGATGGAGTTCAGGTGAGTTGATGGGTCCCAGGTGAGATGGAGTAGAGGTGAGTTGATGGGAGGCAGGTGAGATGGAGTTCAGGTGAGTTGGTGGGAGGCAGGTGAGAGGGAGTACAGGTGAGTTGATGGGTCTCAGGTGAGATGGAGTACAGGTGAGTTGATGGGAGGCAGGTGAGATGGAGTAGAGGTGAGTTGGTGGGAGGCAGGTGAGATGGAGTTCAGGTGAGTTGATGGGTCTCAGGTGAGATGGAGTGGAGGTGAGTCGATGGGAGGCAGGTGAGATGGAGTACAGGTGAGTTGATGGGTCTCAGGTGAGATGGAGTACAGGTGAGTTGATGGGAGGCAGGTGAGATGGAGTAGAGGTGAGTTGATGGGTCTCAGGTGAGATGGAGTAGAGGTGAGTTGATGGGAGGCAGGTGAGATGGAGTACAGGTGAGTTGATGGGAGGCAGGTGAGATGGAGTACAGGTGAGTTGATGGGTCCAGGTGAGATGGAGTTTAGGTGAGTTGATGGGTCTCAGGTGAGATGGAGTAGAGGTGAGTTGATGGGAGGCAGGTGAGATGGAGTACAGGTGAGTTGATGGGTCCCAGGTGAGATAGAGTACAGGTGAGTTGATGGGAGGCAGGTGAGATGGAGTACAGGTGAGTTGGTGGGAGGCAGGTGAGATGGAGTACAGGTGAGTTGATGGGTCCCAGGTGAGATAGAGTACAGGTGAGTTGATGGGAGGCAGGTGAGATGGAGTACAGGTGAGTTGGTGGGAGGCAGGTGAGATGGAGTAGAGGTGAGTTGATGGGAGGCAGGTGAGATGGAGTACAGGTGAGTTGGTGGGAGGCAGGTGAGATGGAGTTCAGGTGAGTTGATGGGAGGCAGGTGAGATGGAGTACAGGTGAGTTGGTGGGAGGCAGGTGAGATGGAGTTCAGGTGAGTTGATGGGTCTCAGGTGAGATGGAGTACAGGTGAGTTGGTGGGAGGCAGGTGAGATGGAGTACAGGTGAGTTGATGGGTCTCAGGTGAGATGGAGTACAGGTGAGTTGGTGGGAGGCAGGTGAGATGGAGTAGAGGTGAGTTGGTGGGAGGCAGGTGAGATGGAGTTCAGGTGAGTTGATGGGTCACAGGTGAGATGGATTACAGGTGCCGATGATGGATGGCGAGTCACATGGTGTACAGGTGAGATGATCACCTGAAGGCCGCTCCACTCGGGACAGAATGGCATCGACCCCAAACGCCAGCCGGACGAGGCTGGTGGCCCAATCGTGGTCACCCCACGGCCCGTGACCACCGGGTTGTCCACCTCCAGCACCGCCGCCGCCGCCACCACGGGGCGAGCCTCACCGGACACCGATCCCATCTCTGCCCTGGTCCCAACGCCGGTCCCTGCCGCGTCGCGTCGGTCACCCCATGGCCGAGCAGGTCGGCGATGAGGAAGCTGTAAGGACGGGACGTCTCCACCGTCTTGGCCGCGAGGACACTGGCCGCTCGTGGGCTTGGCAGTGGCGGCGACATTGGCCGGAGGCCAGGGCCACGGGGAACATCGTCCGAGGCGGACGCAGTGGCCACGGGGAAATAACGCGAAATATTGCGTGATGTTGTTTTTAAAAAAAAAATGTTTTACTTCGTTCGGCCGGTGGCAATGCCCGTGGCTTTTATCGCGGGACGCGTGCGAGGTGATACCGTTATGCCAATGCGTATTGCAGCCCAAGACTCCCGATTTACTTCCACAAGTCGAAATAAAGGTTCGCTCCACTTATATATAGACCTGCATGTGTATGGGGCAGGGGGGGGGTGGATGGTGAGGTTATGTTTGCGCGCGCGCGTGTGTCTGTATGTCCACGTGTGTGTGTGTGTGTCCACGTGTGTGTATGTCCACGTGCGTGCGTGCGTGCATCCACAAAGAGTGTTTTGTGTCAACCGTGGACTTAACCACACACCCGCCATCACCACCATCACACTCCTCCACCCCTCCCCTCCTTCCTTCTCCCCATCACATCCACGAGTAAATCCCAACCGACTCGAAATATTAATCCTCTCCTCCCCACAGCCCTGCCCGACGCAGTGCATCGCTAATCGGGCGTGATGCAGCCTTTCGATGGGGAATAAACACGGCCCTTTCATTGCCCTAATAGGGGCTATTATCAGGGCTATAATTCCATTATAACGAGGGCCCCTGATACGCGATACCCGTCTTCTTTACATAAACGCACCGTTCCAAAGCCCCACCGCTCCCACGTACACCACAGCGAACGAGCACGCCACGACTACGATCTTTTATTTTTAAATCCTTTATATTAAGTCCGTTTGCTTGCGTGCTTGCTTGCTTGCTTACGACCGTGCAAATCTTTCAGTCGTTTTTTTAACCCACTTCCCGTGATCCAATCGAGCTGACATTTTGCACACAGACTCGTTGCGTGAGACAATTAATGTTCGTGAAATTTTTTTCCCCAAAATTTTACACTGTTTAGGGAGAACAAATTAAATATTTAATTACCAATTGCTTAATACTGGCAGACAATCATCTGACCCATAGGTGGCAGCCATCTCAAGCCAGAGGACGAGAGGACTCTAGCCGCCACGCATATAAAGGATTTATAGTGAAAAACTTTGTTTTTACGGTTATACTTATTTTTACAAATCCACAATAGGTCGCGATTTAATTTTTTGGAAATCACTGCATCGTTCATGAAGGCTGGCGAAGACATCGGCTTCGTCCGCTTGATTCGGGGAGTTTTTTTCTTCCACGAAAAAAAAAACCTGCTCTGATGGATAATATTGGTGGTGAAAGCCGACCACGACTACCGCGTGTTAAACGTGATACAAATCAAACCAGATTCGAAGCTTGCGTGACTGCAGGAACTACTCTTTGGTTTTTTCGGTAAAGTCGCGTAGAAAATAAAATCTAATCTGAATAGAATACGACGTTTCGGTTGCAACACAAGCAAGCAGGTAAGAATGAATGATAAAACACGGGAACAGCATAGGCAGACACACGCAGAGAGAGACACACACAAAGACACAGAGCGAGATACACACCAAGACACACATGCAGAGAGAGACACACAAAGACACACAGAGAGAGACACACACAAAGACACACAGAGCGAGACACACCAAGACAAACAGGTTTTGTTTGTGCAGACACCTCTCGGGAGGTATTTCAAGAGAGTAGAGAGGAAACACGAGCGCCAAAGGGAATTAGCATCGATATCTGCAGAACATGAAGAACCAGTGGCATCTACAGCTACAGAACGTGAAGAACCAGTGGCATCTACATCTGCAGAACGTGAAGAACCAATGGCATCTACATCTGCAGAACGTGAAGAACCAGTGGCATCTACATCTGCAGAACGTGAAGAACCAGTGGCATCTTCATTTGCAGAACGTGAAGAACCAGTGGCATCTACATCTGCAGAACATGAGGAACCAGTGGCATCTACATCTGCAGTGTGGGTGGGTGAGTGGGGGGTGAGTGAGTGAGTGGGTGGATGAGTGAGTGAGTGGGTGAGTGGGTAGGTGAGTGGGTGAGTTAGTGTGTGTGTCCACTCAGCCTCAAATGAGCGAGTACCCGGTGCGGTGTGTAGTAAACATCGCCACTGGGGAGACAAAGGCAGCCGGGCGTGGTGCAGGCCACCCACCCCCTCGTGCGCCGTGCCGGCCTTCTTCACAGGTGCTGCTACTCGCCAACAGCACTTGCCCCAAAAGTCTGTTCAAGGCTATACGGAGGCGGGGAGAACATTTGTCTTTGTAAGTGTATGCCAGCCGTTCGCATTGAGAATCGCACCGCTGATGCCCCCAACTCCACCACCACCACCTACGACTCACGCGGTGTGACGTCTGCGTGCCTCTCTCTCACCTCTCTCTTTTTTAAAATCTTTATATTAAGTTCACTTGCTTGCTTGCTTACGACCGTGCAAATCTTTCGGTCGTTTTTTAACCCACTTCCCGTGATCCAATCGAGCTGACATTTTGCACACAGACTCGTTGTGCGTGACAATTGATTTTCGTGAATTTTTTTTCCAAATTTTCCACTTTTTAGGGAAAAAAATATTTCATATTTAATTTAAAATACCAATGTGATAAAAATGAAACTCTTACTCAAGAAAAACAGAAATGAATAATAAAATAAAAGGATTTATAGTGAAAAACTTTGTTTTTACGGGTTAATTTTTTTTATTTACGATCAGTGGAAACAAGATGCTCGGTGTATTCGGCACTTTGTTTCGTTGATCATTTCGTAATTTTTTTTTAATAATAACTTTGCTTTATGTAAACCCCACCTCTCGCTCACTCACCTCTCTCAATTCTCCTCTCTCGCCCTCTGTCTTTTTTTAACGATCAGAGGAAACAAGAAGATGCTCGGTGTAGTCGGCACTTTGCTTCGTTCATCATTTCGTTGTTTTTTAAATGCTTTGATTTATGTCCCCCCCCTTTTTTAAATGAAAGATTTAACACCGATCCTCCTTCTCCTCACATCTCTCACCTCTCCTCTCTCTCCTCCCTCTCACCTCTCTCCTTCCTCTCACCTCTCCTCCCTCTCCTCACCTCTCTCACCTCTCCTCCCTCTCCTCACCTCTCTCACATCTCTCACCTCTCTCTCACCTCTCACCTCTCTCACCCTCTCACCTCTCTCACCTCTCTCTCACCCTCTCACCCTCTCACCTCTCTCACCTCTCTCTCACCCTCTCACCCCTCTCACCTCTCTCTCCTCCCTCTCACATCTCCTCCCTCTCTCCTCACCTCTCCTCCCTCTCCTCCCTCCTCCCTCTCCTCACCTCCCTCTCCTCCCTCTCACCTCTCCCTCTCTCACCTCTCCTCCCTCTCACCTCTCCTCCCTCTCCTCCCTCTCACCTCTCCTCCCTCTCCTCTCCTCCTCTCACCTCTCCCCTCTCTCACCTCTCCTCCCTCCCTCTCTCTCCGTGCGCGTTCCGTGGCTCGCCGTGTGGGGACGCGCGCGTGGGGGGAGGAGGGGGAGGAGAGGGGGAGGGGCCACCCCCCTCCCCCCTCCCCCCCCTCCTCTCCTCCCCCGTGACCAATCGCGCTCACAAAAGGCGAGCTAAGGCGGTCCGTCTGGGTGGGGGGGGTAGTGCCCCCCCCGCCCCCCCCGCTTTAACTGGGCTACGGCAATCTCCGTCACCTCGCCCTCCAGCCCAACACAACAACACCTGCCGCTTTCACGCGGTAACAAACGGCGCCTTCTCCTCCTCCTCCCCATCCTCCTCCTCCTCCTCCTGCTCGCTCGCCTCTTCTTGTTCAGCGCGAGCCACTTAACGTGAGAGCGGCAACAGGGAAGCCGCTCCAACCCCCCCCCCCATCGCTTTTGTACCCACGCGCGCACACAACACGGCCGCTGCCTTAACCCATCGCCACGGTCAGCACCCCCCCCCCACCACCATCACACACCCCCCCCACACACACACCCCCCCCACCACACACCCCCCACCACCACACCCTCCACCCCCCCACCACACACCCCCCCCCACCACACACCCCCCCCACCACACACCCCCACCACACACCCCCCCCACACCCCCCCCCACCACACACCCCCACCACACACCCCCCCCACACCCCCCCCACCACACACCCTCCACCCCCCAACCTCCCGATTCCCCCCTCCCCCTTAATCGCCCCCTCCCTCGATCCCCCGATCACCCCCCACCCCACTCCAGACTCCGCTCCCCCCCACCCCGGTCCCCCCCTAGACCCCCCCCCTATCCCCCCTATCCCCCCTCGACCCCCCCCCTATCCCCCCTCGACCCCCCCCATCTCCCCCTCCACCCCCCACCTATCCCCCCCTCGACCCCCCCCCTATCCCCCCTCGACCCCCCCATCTCCCCCTCCACCCCCCCACCTATCCCCCCCTCGACCCCCCCCCCCTATCCCCCCCTCGACCCCCCCCATCTCCCCCTCCACCCCCCCACCTATCCCCCCCCTCGACCCCCCCCCTATCCCCCCTCGACCCCTCCCCCTATACCCCCCCTCGACCCCCCCCTACCCCCCCTCGACCCCCCTATCCCCCCCCTCGACCCCCCCCCTACCCCCCTATACCCCCCTCGACCCCCCCCCCCCCTCGATCCCCCCCTATCCCCCCCCTCGACCCCCCCCCTATCCCCCCCCCCTCGACCCCCCCTATCCCCCCTATCTCCCCCCTCCCAATCCCCCTCCCTCTCAATCCCCCCCCCCTCCCGCTCTACGTAACAACACCAACCCCCACCCACTCTCTCCGGGGGTGGGGGGGGCTCACAATTGTGGGGGGGGGGGGTCAGACCTCCCCCTCCCCCCTCCCACCCTCCCCCTCCCATTATGATTATTAACCACTCCGAGTATCTGATTATCTCGTGATTCCCTCTCGGATTCTGTGCGAATGCTGCACGAGTGAGCTAAG